>WSTX01005341.1:0-28556 GCA_019633405.1 Tulasnella sp. 408 | reverse complement strand
TCAGGGAAGACCCAGAGGTTGACCCCAACGCCCGACTCGGCACACTCTTCAGCCAAATCCTTCCACACAACTTCTTGCGGCTCCCAAAGTTTGTGCTCTTGGGGCGTTCCGTAAAGCTCTCCTTCAGTCCGTGGGGTGAGGATGCCAGGCCCGAAGTTTGGATGAGACGCTGTGAACGCGAGGACTTGTCCACCAGTGCGTGACTGCCACAGACCAAAACGTCAACTCGGTAAGGTGAGTTTAGAACAAAGAAATAAACCCTTACAAGAGATGCGAGCGAACCCTGTAAACCCGCACATAAGGCTGAGCTAGGCGACACGACGTGCGCGAACATTCGCGGAATCGCATCAAGGAGCGTTTCGATCGCTTCCCTGAGATATCCTTTAGCAACACGTTCCGCGCCAACCATTGACGGTGACATACCTGCACTCCTGTGGATCGACGAACATCCTGTCTCGCGTTGGAACAAAGACTTCATCTACGTCTGCGACAACGAGCATTCCAGGTTGAGTCTGATCTGGCTTTCCTCCAGGGGTCAAAAACGATCTTAGTCCGCGAAATCAAGCCGAGAAGTAAGCGGAGAGACTCACAGACAACTCGAAAAATTGTAGGGATTCGTTGAACGTCATGAATCCGACTTTCATGGCGGGGTTCAACTCCGCGTTAAACAAGCCGGTCCCAATCTCATTCGGTGAGCCGCCGTACAACGCAACTCGAATGCTTTCACAGAACACCGGAAGAAGCCCCCGATGTACGGAAGTCGAGCTAACGTCTATCACGAATAGGGTCCGGAGCGGGGTTGGATCTCGGAGTTCTGGAGGAGAGGACAGTGATTTCCGCCTAGATGTTGAGTCTGGTGGCGGTATAAAGGAGGGGAGGAGCCGAGGTAAAGGTTGAGGAGCGTTGTATTGAGAAGGTGCTGCAAAATCAACCGTTCCGAAGTTGAGTTCAGGGCGTGTATGATGGTCCATGCGCCGGCCGTTGAAGTCGATCGCAGAGAAGTAGTCTGCGGAAACTACACCACACATGTTAGATATGCGGCTTTACAGGAAGGAGGAAATAGTCGCAGTATACCTGGGTTGGACGTCTCGCACAGGTTGCATACCCAGCTTTGCCCGCTCGCGGCCCATGCAACCCAAGGGTTGATATACCCTCCACAGTGGTCACAACGGGGCGGTGGTTGGTCGTTGAACGTCGCGAGAGGAACGGGTTGCTCTTCAGGAGGTTGATCAGCGAATGGCTGTAAAACAAATCCTAGTGGTATATTGCAGGTCTCGGCAAGGTCGTACGTGCAGGGCATCGCATAAGTCGACATCCGCAGAAACCGCGGCGTCGAGTTCCCTTTGATCAATGCACGCGTAAGCATCGCACCCAGGGGGTCGAATGAGCATAGAATCACCTTGGTCCTCATAAATGCAATCACTTCCTGCCAATGGGATCTCAATCTCTACGTCCCTGGTGGTATTATACGGCCTGTCTTGCCATCGACGCTGATCCGACCAAACGTGACTAGCTGGGGAGGGGATTTGCGATGGGTCCAATACGGATCGAAGTCCCTTGAATCGTCTCCCTGCGCTATGCGGTGGTTGGGATATGCCTTGCCCAGCGGGTGGGCGAGATGTGGCCATGCGTGTAAGGTAGGAGGTCAGGGAGCAATGGTCAGTCCAGATTGAGAGATGAGGGTCGCGTTCTGGCGGTTCGACTTTGGACCGAGCGACCACCAAGTCGTACCGACAGCGAAGCACCAACGCCCGAAGCTCAAGAATGTACTCTCAAACAAGAGGAGGGACCAGAGGGGGCGCAGCAGAGTTCAAATGGAGCGATGTTGGTGCAGACAAGGATCGTGAGGTGAGTTCGAGAATTCCACGATTGTTCGCTACGTGCACCACAGAGGCTAACCCACGTTTCTAGCATTACCTAGGTAAATTGCATACGAATTTGGTCCAAGTACGAGTCTAACCATATTTACCTCGCTAAGGTCATTCTATAAACGCGCCGACTGGAAGATGGCAAAAGAACAAGGACGTGCACTGGTATAACCGAGACGCCAAGGACGGCGAACAACAAAGAGCCGAAGAAATAAGGAAAATTAAGGAAGCAGAGGAAGATGCGTTAGCTGCTGCACTGTCAGTTCCATATGATCGATTACACGGCACGATTGTAATGCTAACCGATCGTTTGACAGTGGTTTTGCGCCGGTCAAGCGTGTGTCCACCACCGAAGGACCCTCATCGAGCAACGGCCCTACCAAATCTCCCGAGGAGAAAGAAGCGGAGAAGGAGGAGAAGAGGCGGAGAAAGGAGGAAAAGCGCCTTCGGAAGGAGGAGAAACGAGAACGCAAGGAGCGTCGACGAGCAGAACGAGATGACCGACACCAGCATGCCCAGGGAGGATCAAGACCGCGTAGCCGCAGCAGAGATGCGGGTCACCGACATCGTAGATCCTCTTCAATGTCCAGGTCGCGAAGTCCGCCTCCTCGAAGGGAAAATCACCGTCTGTACCGGACGTCACCAACGCGCCACCCTCGAGATCGCTCCCCTAGAGATAAGGAGCGAGATGATGGTAGACGGCCTCCAAGACGGGCATATCGCTCGAGGAGTCGAAGTCGGTCTCGGTCACCACCTCCGCGGTCTCGGGGACGGCATGACGTCGACGACCGCCGACCGCAGGACGAGCGACAACGTGGGGAATAATGCGTTGATTCCATACTTTCTTACCTTCATCTTTGTATTTCCTTGTGCTCATCAACGTCGTGACTTATTCTGCCATGTGCAGCGTCGAGTATTGCCATGTGCGGCTTTGTCGGTCCAGTCCCAAATTTTGGCTTTCGCCCTCACGGTGCTTCGAATTCTTTTCAACTCTAGATCCAACCGAACCAAAAGACATGTGGGCAGCAAGAACAGCAACTCGCGGCACCGCGGCTCATCGATCATCTAGCGCAGTCAGACGGAGCCTTATAAACAATGCTCGATCGATAACTGGCGGTCGTGCCGCATCAACCTCCTCATCTCCATCCTCGTCATCCAACATGGACGCCTACCTCACGACCTCCACGGCATCCTCCTCTCAACAGGTCCCATTCGACTCATCAAAGCTATGGTCCTCAGCTCGCCCAAAGAACGAGAAGAAGCCAGGCGAAACTAAAATCTTTTACGATGTCGATTCCAATGGCGCGCTCGGCGCTGTGGTCTCCACCGGCAAGGTCGCTGAGAAGAAGGGCGTTACCGATGGCGAGAAGAGGGAGGCTATTCGCGCTGCTGTTGCTGAAGGCATCAAGAAGTTGAGAGATGCTGGAGCGACGAATGTGGGCATTAACGTTGAGGGACTGGACGCGCAGGCTGCTGGTAAGTCGCGCTCCAACCTTGCTAACGCTTGCGGGGGGGCGCTCACGTCTCCTTGACATAGCCGAGGGAGCTGCCCTAGGCCTTTTCAAGTTCACCCTCAAGACTAAGAAGGAAGATAAGGAGGACAAGAGCGTCAAGTTCGAGCCTCTTGGCACTGGGGAGAGTTCTGCCAGTTGGGAGGAGGGTCTTACTGTCTCGTACGCGCAAAACCTTGCACGAGAGGTCAGCTAGACTTGCTTTCCGCTTCCCGCCGTTTTCCACGTTTCTGATATGTTTGTTACCGCTCAGCTTATGGAGCTCCCTGCGAACATGATGACTCCAACTGTAAGCTGGTCGAAGCTTGACTGACTTGCTCGAGTAAGGCTGACGTCGCAATATGTGAACAGCTCTTCTGCGAACGTTTACAGAAGGAACTCGATGGTGTTGCCAATGTCGAGACTTTCGTTCGTGACGAAGCTTGGGCTGCTGAAAAGGGAATGGTGGGTCATCGGGGGTTTCCACTGAAGTGAAGACTTGATGGCTCAGTCGCTTTCGGGCTTTAGCGTACATTCCTTTCAGTAACCAAGGGGACTTCGGAGCCCGCCAAACTTCTGGAAATGTGCGTCCTCTTGAATCGTGGCCAAGTATCACTGTCGTTAATCGTTTCTCCCTAATTGCCTGCGGACCTGACAGTCACTACAAGGGAGCAGCGGATAAGTCGGCGACTCCACTCGTATTAGTCGGCAAGGGCATTACCTTTGATTCAGGAGGAATCTCTTTGAAGCCTTCCGCCGTAAGGGTTGACCGACTCTTCCTTCTGAACAATCGACTGAGGGCTTTGTCATTTCGTAGGATATGAAACTCATGCGTGGAGATATGGGTGGAGCAGCTACCGTCTGCGCCACCGCACTCGCCATCGCAAAACTCAAACTTCCTATCAACCTCGTCGTCGTCACCCCGTTGTGCGAGAACTTACCTGGACCTTCAGCCAACAAACCAGGAGATGTGTACGTTTGACGGCTGGTCATCCTCTAACTTCCTCCTAAAGTTTCTTCACGATATCTAGTGTTGTCACCATGAACGGCAAGACCGTCGAAATCGACAACACGGACGCTGAAGGCCGCCTCGTCCTCTCAGACGCAATCTACTACGCTACCTCCACGTACAAGCCCAACACGGTCATCGACGTAGCTACCTTGACGGGTGCAATGGTCATCGCTCTCGGCAACGTTTACTCCGGCGTCTTCACCAACTCGGATGCACTCTGGGGAGAACTAAACGAAGCTGGGCAGTACTCCTGGGACAGGTTCTGGAGGATGCCACTCGACGACGATGGTTTCGGCCCACAAATTTACGGCTCCAACGCCGACCTCTGCAATGTACGCCCCCCCCCCCTGATTTCAGTTTTCGCATCTCGGCCGCAAGCTCATTTGAACCTTTCTTCTCTAGACCGGTGGGCGGCCAGGAGGCTCTTGTACCGCCGCCTTGTTCCTCAGGCATTTCGTCGACGGAATCGACAACGAGGATGCAACCATCCGCTGGGCTCATATCGACATTGCGGGAACCATGGACGTAAGTTACTGATGCCACTTAATGCTGTCCCGTGACCTGATTTGGAATGTGCCCCTCTCCTTTTTGACCTGAAGACGACTCGACCTGGCCCATATCAGCAGAAAGGCATGACGGGTCGGCCCGTTCGCGCCTTCGTGGAATTCGCCAAGAGGCTTTCGGCGCAGTGACAACGTGACCATTGAGCTTGCTTCTTTGATAGAATCGAAGTGATGTTGACACTTGGGTGGGGAGTCATGTGCCCTGTTTCGGGTGTTCTGACCATTCGCCCGTAACGCAAATCCATCTAAAATGGGCTAAATGCATCTTTGTATCTGACCTGGTCATCTCCGCCGTTCGCAGCTGGTCCCTGAAATCTGATCTGGTGTTGAGGTGCATTCACGAAAAGTAATCAGCGTTCCGTTTCATCCAATCTTGTCCGTGGAGCTCGTCTACAAGGGAAATTCCGACCGGGTATACTGTTTTACTAATCATATAATTTTGACACCGCTCAACTCACAACGAAGTTTGAATAAGTGCAAGTCTGTCAGGGCGCTCAAGGTGTGAGCTAGCCCCACCTTCACGTTCAACGTTACAGTTTACGGATTGATTCTTTCATCAGCTGTCGAGCGGTTCTCCATCACGGACCGAGTGAGTGCCAACGCCACGGACACCGATATCACTGGGAATTTAAATTGGTACATCACGCGTGACATATGACATTACTCCGAATTTAATATGGGATTCTCTCTGATTCCGACTGTCACGGCAGCGTCGGCGGTAGCTTGAGCTAGCATCTCGCGAATAGCTGCAGCCTTCTTCAACGCATTAGATGCCCCCCCATAGTTTCCCATTTCCTTCAGAACTTCCGAGGCTTCGGTATAGAGAGATATGGCTTCGCTGGAATGACCCCGCATGTGATTGGCTTCCGCAAGGCTCATCAAAACCTGAGATATCCAAGACTTATCGTCGACGTCGGGAAGAATCTGTCTGGCCTCGGAGTAAAGCTTGATGGCTTCGTTGTACTCGTGTCGATTCAGGTGCACTTCAGCGAGACCCCACATGGCATTGCATCTGCCTCGTCTGTCGCTTATTTCGGTGCAAATCTGCAGGGCTTCAGAATAGAGCTTGTGAGCCTCGGTGTACTCCTCTTGAAACCTATGCAGCTGGGCGAGCTCCCACAACATGCGGGCTCTCTGAGTGTTATCACCGATGTCTGTGTAGATTTGCAGTGCTTTCGAGAAGAGGTTGGTGGCTTCGGCGTACTCCTTTTGCGACGTATGCACCAGGGCAAGACTCCCGAGGGTCGAGGCTTCCTCCCTCCGATCACCGACGTCGGTATGAATCTGAAGGGCCTCCGAGAAGAGTCTGATAGCCTCGCTGTACTCCTCTTGAGAACGATGCACCTCAGCGAGACCCCAGAGGGCGAGGGCTGTCTCTCTCCGATCACCAACATTGGTAAACAATAGCAGGGCCTCCGAGTAGAGTCCGGTAGCCTCGCTGTACTGTTCCCGAAGCCGATGCACCTCCGCGAGACCCCATAGGTCAAGGGCACGGTCTCGCTTGTTACCGGTGTTGGTATGAATCTGCAGACATTCCGAGTATAGCTTGACGGCCTCGTCGTACTTGCGTAGAGAGACATGCGTATCGGCGAGACCAAATATGGCGAGGGCTTTCTCGAGCTGATCATCCAAGTCGGCATGGATCTCCAGAGCTTTGGAGTAGACCGTGAAAGCCTCGTGGTAATCGCTTCGGAACCGGTGTACATCGGCAACATGACGCAAAGTCCGAGCCCGCCCTTGGTTATCCTTCTTGTTTGTGTAAATATCCAATGCCTTAGTATAAGAGCTGAGTGCACTGGAATAATCGGCTTGCTTTCTGTACATGACCCCGAGTTGCGTCAGCAATCGAGCATGGCGAAGTTCTGCAGCTTCTTTATCGAGGATTTGAGTCGGTGCGGGGACGAGCATCGGCTGCATGAGGTACATGGGAGGTTAATCGTGGCAAAAGTCGTGAGGATCGGGGGTTACGGCTTACCATCCACGATATTGATTTTCGACATTCCTTCGCCGTCGGTCGCTTCTCGGGATCGATGCTCCAACACTGCACCATCAGGGAGCAGAGCGCTCGAATCAACGACATGCGAGCATGCTCCGTGACAGACGGAAGGTGACCCTGAACGACGCGGTTGATAACGATGGCGTCTTGTTTGATATCATGAAACGGGATTGTGTTTGTCATAACCTATACCGGCATCGACGTGTAAATCTCGGTGGTGCGTCACGCTCGGACGCAGCTGTACCTCGTACGCGATCCATCCTAGCGACCATATGTCGCTCCGAAGACAGGGCTTCTCGTCCTGAAGAAGCTCCGGAGCGGCCCAGCGAATTGTATAGCTGCTGCCTGTGAGGGTTAAAGTGCTTGCGGTAGCGTTGAAAAACGCTTCAAGGGTGATTTGCTCCTCACCGGAGGTGGGATGAGCCGCTGGCGGGGGTTTCGGTTCATTTTCTTTCAGCTGCTTGGCCATGTCATCCTTCCCAAGATGGCGAGCGGACCCAAAGTCGGTGATTAAAGCATGGCATTCAGAGTTAACCAGTATGTTGAGCTGCAAGAAGCTCGACTCAGCCGCAATAACAGGTGTATCCGACTGCGTCGCCGGATCACGACCTACCGATTTGAGGTCGCCGTGGTAAACGGGCGGTTCACGGCCATGAAGATACTCCAAGCCTTGAGTCACATCATTAATCTGAAACAATGGGGTTTAGAAACGAGTTAGAATGGGAGTAGCTCGATTTTACCAGTGAAATTCGCTCTGGAATCTCCCGCTCTCCTGACGCTAGAAAGTCCCTCAAATTCCCATGTTCTTCCCATGGAAATATCAACCACACTTTGCTTTCAGAGATATTCTCGACGAATCCATCGAGTTTGACGATGTTGGGATGGGAAAGCTCGACTAAAAATTCAGACTCTTTGAGCGCCAACTACTGGGAGTTAGTGTTCTGATCAAAGTCTGTGGTTGGATAAAGTGCTCTCACCCCTAGGACACGCTCCAAGTCAGTATCTTCCTCTATTTTGAATCTCTTCACTGCTATGACCTGTTGGGGTCGACGAATCGCTTAATGGTTTACGCTCACGGACTTCAGAAGTCGATTGTCTCCGACCTTTGGTTTAGAAGCGTGGCGAGCAGGATGCAGCCCGTTCTCGGCGTCCCCTGATTCCCTTCTCAGCCCCTCTTTTGGCTGCTCGGTGTCATCGTCTTGTATCCTACTATCCGTTCCTTCATCGTTTCCTCGTTGGTCGCCTTCAGGCCTTTGGTGATCACTTTCGGATAGGGGATTGCGATCTCCCAGGCCTGGATTCCCGTTCACTACATGCTCGGACTGGGCCGACGAATGCCCAACCTCAGGGATTGAGGTTTGAACATGAGGGTTTTGCTCCTTATTGTTGTCCTTTACTCCCTCTCCCTCAGTATGGCCGTCGTCACCGTCTGCCGTTTGACCGTCCGCCTCTTCACCCTTGCCTTGATCCTCCTCTCCAGGCTCTTGGGTATGATTGCCGGGTTGGGGACCGCCAGTCTTCGAGCTCGGGACTCCATCCCTTATCTCTTCTGGCTCGTTTGCCCCTCCTTCGGCGCCTGACGAGGAAGTCAAGAGACCTTGTGATACCTTCGCAAACCCCCCACAAAACTCGGGGGTATCTTGAGTGAATTCGATCAACGAAGGGTCGATTCGCCACTGCACAAGCCTTTCGAGCTTATTCCGCTATCAAAGATGTTGCGGCGAGTCAGTAACATTACTGTTCGAGATACCGACGGAACCAACTAATTTGGTACTGTGGAGGGGTACACTTGGGGAACCTGACTCGGCCACCTGGGAAGAGTTCTCGACACACTCCTTGTTTTCCCCCATCAGAAGTAGTGAAATGGTGCTGGGCGATTCGATGAACAGGGCTTTGCGCAGGGGCTATCCAAACAACGGTTCGATGGAGACGTGGTGATAAGAAGACGTCGGAGACCTTTCCTGTGTTTCTCGTCGGGGTGAAGGCTGTGCTTCGTTTGGGATGTTTCTGCAATGTGAGTCAACAATTTAAGGTACTCTCCCACGTGCCACACATTCCCAATAAGGCGTTTCCTGTTCGTTGTGACCAATCACGTCAACTAATTCATGATATGTGTTCCCCACTACGCAATGTGCAACCCAGATCGGGAGCGAACCGGCGATCACAGAAAAAAAAAGAGGGTGCGCCCTCGCTCGCGGGCCTTGATCTCGGCCAACCGCATAATTTCTGCCCACAGAGCTTCCAGGCTCAGGTGGAGCTCGTAGATGAGAACCAAGCCATAATGAAGCTTTGCGGCGCTGCAGCGTAGCCGCATCTCCGGTGGAGGACAGGCAGCTTGGCACTGACAGCTGCCGAACGCGAGGCTTTCGGCTCGCCACTGTAGTTTGTTTTTTTTTGGAAAAGGTAGTTATGAGATCTTTCTAGAGCAAGGCAATGTCCATAGTAGTAGCGACGCCGTTGCGAAGACGAAAAATATCGATCTACACGGTAGGCAACCACCCGCCGCTCGCCAGCGACGCCGCACGCACGTAACGATTACATAGTTGGATCATCTTGCAGCTTTCTTTATTCGAGACCGCCGTTTACGGATTAACCTCGGAGGTCGATTTTGAACACAGGTATCGAGAACACTGGCTACGCCGAGCGATTAGGGGCGAGCAAACCTGTTGAATCGATGCAGAATCATGGCAGACGCAAGAGAACGAAAAGAGCTCAAGAGAAGCACTAGCAGAAAGTTCGAGTGTGAATTTTCGTCGAAAGTTGCCGTTGGGCCGGACCAAGGATGCGAAGGAGGGAATGGCAATCTCCGTTGTCGAAACGCGGGCCATGAATCCAAACTTGCTGCCGGTTAGGTGAATGAAGGTAGCTTTGTATATGATTCTCTGCTAGGCCGAGTCGTTTGGAACGGATCCCTGGAGCTCAGATAGACATTGAGGATGTATTCTACAAAAGTTAGTGGTGTTCCGTGTCATCCGGTCAGTCTGTGTAACTCATGTGTGCGCGGAATCGCCACCAGGTATGCGGTTTCGGCTGCCGTATGATTGTGGCGCCGTTCGACCCCTAGCAAGGCCTGCATGGGTGTAATGCTTGGAGGGGGCTCAAGTAGTGGCCTGGAAGACGGCCAAGCGCAACGTCGTGGTTCACGTTTGGGTTTACGGATCGGTTGCAATTAGTTCACTCCAGAGCGGGTCTCCCTGAACCAAGTACCCGCACCGAAAACACGTTTATCACCGGTATTCTAATTGCTACATGACGTATACAACGAGATATTACTCCGAAATCGATTTGGAATCCTCTCCGACGTCGACTGTCGCGGCAGTATCTGTGGTAGCTTCCCCTAGCGTCCTGCGAATAGCTGCAGCCTTCTCCAAAGCATCGGATGCCCCTTTGGAGTCTCCCATTTTTTCCAGAACTTCCGAGGCTTCCGTATAGAGAGATACGGCTTCGCTAGAATGACCCCGCATTTGATTGGTTTCCGCAAGGCCCATCAGACTCTCAGAGAGCCAATATCGATCGTCGAAGTCGGTAGTAATCTGTCTGGCCTCGGAGAAAAGCGTGATGGCTTCGTCGTACTCGTGTCGGCTCCGATGTACTTCAGCGAGACCCCACAGGGCAGTGCCTCTGCCTATTACGTCGCCAATTTCGGTACAAATCTGCAGAGATTCGGAGTAGAGTTTGATGGCCTCGCTGTACTCCCCTTGGGATCGATGCACCTGAGCGAGACCCCAGAGGGTCGAGGCTTCCTCCCCCCGATCACCGAAGTCGGTATAAATCTGCAGAGCTTCTGAGTAAAGGTTGATGGCATTGCTGTACTCCTGTTGAAACCGATGCACCTCGGCGAGACTCCAGAGGGTCACGGCTTTCTCCCTCAGATCACCGACTTCGGTATAAATCTGCAGAGCCTCCGAGTAGAGTCTGGTAGCCTCGCTGTACTCTCCTCGAAGTCGATGCACATCCGCGAGACCCCATATGTTAAGGGCTCTCTCTCTCTTGTTTCCGGTGTTGGTATGAATCTGGAGGCATTCCGAGTAGAGCCTGACGGCCTCGTCGTACTCGCTTAGACGGGTATGTGTTAGGGCGAGACCGAACATGGCGAGGGTTCTCTCGAATTCATCATCCAAATCAGCGTGAACCTGCAGGGCTTTGGAGTAGAACGTCAAAGCCTCGCGTTGATCGTTTCGGAACCGGTGCACATCAGCAAGATGACGCAGAGTCTCAGCCCGCCCCTGGTTGTCCCCGTGGTTTGTGTAAAGATCCAATGCCCCAGTGAAAGAGTTTAATGCACTGGGATAATCAGCTTGCTTTCTGTACATGATCCCCAGCTTGTTCAGCAATCGAGCATGACGAAGTTCCGAAGCCTTGGCATCGATGGTTTGCGTCGGTGCTGGAACGATCATCGGCTGCAGGAGGTAGATGAGAGGTTAATCGTGGTACAAAGTGTGAAGATCCAAGAGGACACAGCTTACCATCCACGAAATTGATTTTCGACATTCCTCCGCCGTCGGTCGCTTTTCGGGACTGATGCTCCAACACCGCACCATCAGGGAACAGAGTGCTCGAATCAACGACATGCGAGCATCCTCCGTGACTGACGGCAGGTGTCCCTGAACTACGCGGTTGATAACGAGGGCGTCCTTCTTGATATCATGAAACGGGATGGTGTTTGTCATGACCTATTCCAGTACCTGTTTGTAAGTCCCAATGATGTGCAATACTTCCACCCAGCTGTACCTCGTATGCGATCCAGCCCAGCGCCCATATGTCGCTCCGAATACATGGTTGCTCGTCCTGCAGAAGCTCCGGAGCAGCCCAGCGGATAGTATAACTGGTGCCTGAGAGGGTAAGGAAACTTGTGGTAGCACTGAATAATGCTTCAAGGGTGATATGCTCTTCGTCGGTGGTGGAATGCACCGCTTGCCGAGGCTTATCCTTCGGCCGCTTGGGAATTTCGTCCGTTCCGAGATGGCGAGCGGATCCAAAGTCCGTAATCAATGCATTGCATGTGGCGTCAACCAATATGTTGAGCTGGGAAAAAAGACTGAATTAGCCTGAAGTACGGGCATATCCGCCGGCGCCGTGAGACCACGGCCGGCGTCGTCGGATCACAACGCACCGATTTGAGGTCGCCGTGATAAATGGGCGGCTCGTGGCTATGGAGGTACTCCAAACCCAGCGTCACATCATTGATCTGGAATGACGTTCTTCAAAAACGGGTCAAAAAGACAGTAGCTCGATCTTACCAGTGAGATTCGTTCTGGAATCTCCCACTCTCCGGACGCTAAAAAGTCCCTCAAATTCCCATGCTCTTCCCATGGAAAGATTAACCAGACTTTCTGCTCGGGGAGGTCTGCAACGTATCCTTCGAGTTTGACGATATTTGAATGGGAAAGCTCGACCAAAATCTCCGTCTCTTTGAGTGCCAACTACTCGAAGTCAGAGTCCTGGTCCAGCCCCGCGATTAGATGAAGTGGTCTCACCCCTAGTATACGTTCTACATCCGTATCCTCCCCTACGTTGAATTTTTTTACTGCTACAACCTGTCGGATTGACGAAGTGGTTAGTGGTTTACGCTCACGGAGGCCAGACGGTGACCGGCTCCGACCTTTGGTTCAGAAGTTTGGCGATCAGGATCTCGCTCGTTCTCGGTGCCTCCGATATCCCTTCCCGGCCCTTCTTTTGTCTGGTCAGTGGCATCGTCTGCTACCCGGCTATCCGTTCCTTCATCCTTGCCTTGCCCGTCACCATCAGATTGTTGTGAATCACTTTCGGACCGGAAATTGCGATCTCCGAAGTCCAGGCCCGCGTTCACCGCATGCTCAGGCCAATCTGACCCAGACCCGATCTCAGGGACTGAAGTTTGATCATGAGGGTGCTGCTTCTCACTGCCGCCCACTCTCGCCCCATTTGTTTCGTCCTTGTCACCGCCTGCCGTGCGACCGTCGGCTGGTTCAACCTTGTTTTGATCCTGCTCTGCAGGCTCTTGAGTAACGTTGTTAGACTGGGGCCCGATAGCATCCGAGCGCTGTTGTTCGGCCTTTCCCTGTTCGGTCTCCTTCGCACCTCCTGTGGCGCGGGATGGGGCAGCCAAAAGGCCCCGTGAAACCTTCGCGAACCCCCCGCAAAACTCGCGGGTATCTTGAGGGAATTCTATCAACGAAGGATCGATTCGCCATTGCGCAAGCTTTTCGAGCTTGTTCCGCTATCACAGATGTCGATGTGAGTCAGTTACGTTACTCCCCGAGATATGGGCGGAACTAACTAATTTGGAACTATGCGGGAATACACTTGGGGAACCTTCTTGGTCTGAACCGGACACATGCGAAGGGTTTTCGTCATAGCCTTTGTTTTCTTGCATCAGGAGCGGTGAAATGTTACTGCGTAATTTTGTCCACAAGCTGTTAGGAGCCGCTGGGGCAGGGGTAATTAGAAATAGCTGTTCGACGGAGACCAATTGGGTGTAAGAAGGAGTCGAAAACCTTCACTATGTCTCTTGTTGGGGCTAAAAGGTTGAATTGTGTTTCCGGGGGTGGGGGGTGGAGTCTATTCAATCCGAGTCACGAAGTTAAGGTTCTATCCCACGTGCCAAACATGCCCGCGCTTCCCCGAAAGGCGCTCCATGCTTGTGAGAACGAATTATACGAGCAAAATCAACCACGTCAGCCAATCGCCATGCACCTTGATGCAGAGAAGACTCGATGATCCCAAGAGGAACGAAGGTGCTCCGTCCTTGCGGGGCGGCGAATATTACCATTCATCTTTTCCTGTTACGTAAATGACGTCTACTCTAACATGTGGACCTATATCTATTTATATGGCATCATTACATTCTGCTACGAGACTCCTCACAACGATTCATCCTCCAGGGTTGATGACTTGCCGGTGACGTTGAACTGAGCCTGAGAGGAAACCTTTTTATCAAGATAACATCTCTAATGTATACTACTAGCCCCCTTGGTGACCCGGACCTTCGCAATCCTTCTCTTGATACAAACAATGCCTTCCGCAACGCCACCTACCAAAGAGGCAGTAACCGTCAAAACGGAGACCTCCACGAGCTAGGTTTCTACCTATTGGGGCAGGAGGGGTCCGAATGGCGTGCTATATTGCTTGCGTGTCGAAACACGAGGCCTGAGACAAAGGTTGGTGGCGGTTAGGTAACCTGAAGGTAGCATGGTATGTGATTTTTGCTACGCCCAGGTGCTTGCAGTAGGTTCATGAAACTCGATTAGGTAGTGAGGGGCGTTATAGAGAACTTAGCAGCGTTTCGATTCATCCAGTCTGTCTATGCAACTCGTCTCTGCGCGAAAGCGCCGTCGGGTATGCTCCTTAAGTTGTCATCAACGTGGTGCCGTTTATGGTTTGACTCACAAAGTCAGCATGAGTGTAATCTCGGTGGGGTCACCCAAGACATAGGCTACAATACGGCTAGACGCAACTTCGTGACCAACATTTGGGTTTACGGATTGATTGCTGCACTTCGAGCGATTCTTTAGGGCCGAGTGCCACCGGCACGGACATGGAGAATCCTGAGGGCTGAAATTGGTATATTATACGTGAAGCAATCACATTACTCCGAGAGTGATATGGGATTCCCTCCGACTTTCACTATATCGGCAGTGCCCGCGGTAGTTTTGGCGAGCGTCTTTCGAATATTTGCAGCCTTCTTCAAAGCATTGGATGTGTGTTTGGAGTATCCTATTCCTTTTAGACTTCCGAGGCTTCTGTAAAGAGAACTGGGCTTCAGTCGACTGGCCTTGCATGTGATTTGTTTCCGCGAGGCTCACCAGAGTCTCAGATGGCCTTCTTGTTCGCCGACATCGGTAGAGATCTGTCTGGCCTCAGAGGCAAGTTTGATAACGTCGGTATACTCCTCTTGCAGCCTATGCACCTGGGCGAGATCCCACCAGTTGCGAACTGTCCTGTTGTAATCACTGATGTCGATCTGAAGAGCTTCCGAGTAGAGCTCAATGGCCTCGGCATACTCCTCTTGCACCCTATGGACCTGGACGAGATCCCATAAGTTGCGGACTGCTCCGTGGCGATCGCCGGATTCGGTACAGATCTGCAGAGATTCCGAGTAGAGTTTGATGGCCTCGATATGTTCCTCTTGCAACATGTGCATCTGAGCGAGATCCCACAAGACGCGCGCTCTCCCATGGTGATCACCGATGTCGGTATAAATTTGCAAAACGTCCGAGCAGAGCTTGATGCTTTCGGTATACTCCCCTCGCGACTTATGCGTCTCGGCGAGGTCCCACAGGATCCGTGCTCTCCCCTCCTGATCACCGATGTCGGTACAAATCTGCAGAGCTTCCGAGTAGAGATCGATGGCTTTGCTAGACTCGCTTTGCATCTTATGCACACCAGCGAGACCGTGGAGGGTCAACGCTCTCTCCCTCCGATCACCGACATCGGTGTGAATCTGCAGGACCTCCGAATAGAGCTTGATAGCATCTCCGTACTCTTTCTCAAGGCGATGCACTTCCGCAAGACCCCACAGGGTGGTGGCTCTCTCTCGTTCGTCACCGTTGTTGGTATGAACCTGCAAGCATTCCGAGTAGAGCTTGGCGGCCTCGCTGTACTCATGCTGAAGCAAATGTGTCGAAGCGAGACCAAACATGATGGCTGTTCTCTCGGACTCATCACCCGAGTCGGCATGGATCTCCTGAGCTTCGGAGTAGAATGTGAAAGCCTCTGCGTACCCGCCCTGGAACCGATGTGTATTGGCAAGATGACGCAAGGTCGCGGCCCGCCCCTGGTTATTGTTGTGGTTTGTGTAAATATCCAATGCTGCAGTCAACGAGCTTAATGCATTGGGATAATCAGCTTGCATGCTGTACATGCCCCCGAGTTGTGTCAGCAATTGAGCATGGCGGAGTTCTGAAGTTTCTTTATCAATGGTCTGAGCCGGTGCCGGAACAATCTTCGGCTGCATGAGTTACGTAAAAGGTCAGCCGTCATGAAAAATCGCAGGTCTCATCAGAGCTTCGCGCACCATCCAGGATATCGACTTTCGACATTCCTCCGCCGTCGGGCGCTTCTCGGGGCTGATGCTCCAACATTGCATCATTAGGGAGCAAAGCGCACGAATCAATGACATGCGAGCGTCCTCTGTGACAGACGGCAGGCGTCCCTGAATGACGCGGACAATAACGGTGACGTGCATCTTGATATCATGAAAAGGGATTGAGTTTGTCATAACCTATTGCAACGCCAACCTGTAAATCTGGATGGTGAGCAGTATTTAGACTAGGTTATACCTCGTACGCGATCCAGCCAAGCGCCCATATGTCACTCCGGAGACTTGGCCTCTCGCCCTGGAGAACCTCCGGAGCGGCCCAGCGAATAGTAAAAGCGCCACCTGTAAGAGTAAGGGTATCTGCGGTAGAACTGGATGATGGCTCAAGGGTGATCTGCTCTTCACCGGGGGTAAGGCTAGCCGCCGGCTGACGTTGATGTTCATCGTCCTTCGGCTGCTTGGCTACTTCTGTTCCCAAATAACGAGCGGACCCAAAGTCCGTGATTAAGGCAATACACTCGGAGTTAACTAATATATTAAGCTAGAAAGTCTGACTTAGTATAGTAACTGGCGTATCCAGCTATGTGGCAAAATCACAACGCACCGATTTGAGGTCGCCATGATAAATGGGCGGCCTACGGCTATGAAGGTACTCCAAACCCAAAGTTACATCATTAATCTGAAACGATGTTATTTAGAAACGGTTGAAAAGGCAAGGGCTCAACTAACCAGTGAGATTCGCTCTGGAATCTCCCACTCTCCCGAGGCTAGAAAGCCCTTCAGGTTGCCACGCTCTTCCTATGGAAATATCAGCCACACTTTGTGCTCATGAGGATCTGCGACGTATCCTTCTAATTTGACGATGTTCGGATGGGAAAGCTCGACTAAAATTTCCAACTCTTTGAGTGCCAACTGCGAGAAGTCAGTGTCCTGATCAAACTCCGTCGTTATATAAAGTGATCTCACCCCGAGGACACGTCCCAAATCCGTATCCGCCTCTATGTTGAATTTCTTTACTGCTACAACCTGGAGGGGCCAGCCAATCGGTTATTAATCTAATATCACAGCTCAGAAGTCGAGTGTCCCGACCTTCGGCTGAGTAGCTTGACTATCAGGATGTTGCCCGTCCTGTGCATTCCCGGGACCCCTCCTCGCCTCCTCATTTGTCTGGTCGTTGTCATCGCCTAATATCCAACTATCTGTTCCCTCATCCTTGCTTTGCCGGTTGTCATCAGCCTCTTGGGTATCACTATGGGACTGGGAATTGCGATATTCTAAGTCTAGACTCCAAGTCATCGTGTATTCGGGCCAAGTCGGCCCATACCCGCTCTCTTGGATTGAAGCTTTGTCATGGAGGTTCTGCTCCTTGTTGCTCTCCCCCCCTTTTGTGTAGTCATTGTCCTCGTCTGTTGTGCGACCGTCCGCCTCTTCATCCTTGCCTTGATCCTCCTCTTCAGGTTCTTGGGTCTTTCTGTACTCTTGGGAGCGGCCAGTATCCGAGTTTTGATGTCCGCCGGTTATTCGTTCGGACTCGTTTGCACCTCCTTTAGCGCGGGATAGCGCACCCAAAAGACCCTGTGAGACCTCCGCAAATCCGCCGGAAAACTTGGGGGCATCTGGAAGGAATTCGATCGACGAGGAATTGATTCGCCACTCTGCAAGCTTTTCGAGCTTATTCCGCTATCACAGGTGTTGCAGTGACTCAGGTTACTATCCGGAGCCAGGGACGGAACTAACCATTTTGGAGCTTTGCGGAAATGCACTTCGGGAACCTTGGCCCGACCCGGACCCTTCGGCATAGTTTTTGTTTCCTTGCATCAGGAGTGGATGGTAGTATACTGCGTGATTTTATCAACAGGCGGTTACGTGGGGGCTTTCAGGGGGAAATTCAAAATAGCAGTTTGACGGAGCCTGGTTGGGTATAAGGAGTCGAAAACCTTCGCTATGTCTCTTGTTAGGCTGAGAATGTTGAATTGTGTTTCCTAGGAGAGAGTCTGTGTAATCCCAGCCACGAAGTTAAGGTTCTGTCCCACGTGCCCAACATCCCCGAGCTTCCCGGAAAGGCACACCCTGCTCGTTACGACGAGTTATGCGAGTAAAATGAGCTACGGGTAAGTCGGCACCTCTATGAAACGCGTGCAGACTGATGCTGAGAGGACTCGATGATCACGAGAGGAAATAGGGCGCCTCGTGACCCTCGTCCTTGCAGGGCGGCTGGGTCCCCGAAGCCTGGCGGATATTACGATTCACACTTGCCCGATGAGTCACATCTACCCGTACATGTAGTGAACACTAGTGAGCTTGGGCGTCTGCATCTGCACCTTTTAGTCGTACCTGCCAAATACTAGAACAGCTACTGCTGACAGGCAACCTATACGCCGCCAACACGAATAGTCGAAAATCACGTAAGCTTTGTTTGTGCCAACCATTTCACAACGAGCTGTCACCGCGATTGTGATTAGACCATCTTGCTTCAGTCGAAATCAGCAATGGAATCAACCTAAAGCCAAAGACAAGGTAAACTTGAAGAAACGCATATATAGCAAAAAATTCGGGTGAAAATGTTCGTCGACGAAGGTAATATGATTTGGCATTGCCCCGGAACAAGAGGAGCTAAACCGGAAGCCGTGGCTGTAAAGAACCGATCTGCCTTGACCTAGAGAGGGAAGGGGGTACACTCTTATGCCCCCTTCCCTGACCTCGCTCTTCTCTTTGTGCTGGGGATGGGGACCGAATACTCTTACCTTTTCCATCAGAAACGCAGAGGGAAGCAGTTTCGTCGAAAGTGCCGCTTCCGCCAGAAGCTTGTGAATGCCCGATACCACGGTTCGTTAATACCTCGGAGCTCACCGTTCAATTCTCCATTCAACCCGCCGTTCAACAATCCCCGCCCTGACTCCATACGCACAAGTCGCTCATTTCACTTGCCCCACCGACCACCCTATCGATTTGCGCCCAGGTGCGAAGGGGTGTTTGAGGCTTCTATCACACCCCTTCGGCCCTCAGGACCCGAGGCAGGGCAAGGATTACCCCCCCCCCCGGTTTTCCTTCCCCAACCCGCGGAGACTATCTACAAACGGTGGTAAGCATTCTGGCTTAATGAGAGACCAGCGAGCGAGCTGAATAATTACTGAGTTTAAATTGGTATATCATATGTACGTGAAGCAAGTACATTAATATGAAGTCAATTCGGGTTTCCCTCCGACTTTCACTGTCTCGGCAGTGTCCGCGGGAGCTTCAGCGAGGGGGTTGCGAGTATTTGCGGCTTTATTCAAAGCATTGGACGGGTGTTTGAGTTTCCGACTTCTTCCAGACTTTCGAGGCTTCTGTAAAGATAACTAGGCATCAACCGACTGGCTTTGCATGTGATTTCTTTTCCGCGAGGCCCACCAGAGTCTCTGATGGCTTTCTTGTTCACCGACATCAGTCGAGATCTGTCCGTCCGAGGAGGCAAGTTTGATGACCTCGGTATACTCCTCTTCCAACTTATGCGCCTCGGCGAGATTCCACCAGTTGCGAACCGTACTACTGTAATCACTGATGTCGATTTGGAGAGCTTTCGAGTATAGCTCAAGGGCCTCGGCATACTCCTCTTGCAACGTATGGACCTGGGCAAGATCCCACAAGTTGCGGACTGTCCCGTGGTGATCACCGAGGTCGGTACAGATCTCCAGAGACTCCGAGTAGAGCTTGATGGCCTCAGTATGTGCCTCTTGCAACCTGTGCATCCCGGCGAGATCCCACAGGACGCGCGCTCTCCCATGGCGATCACCGATGTCGGCAAAAATATGCTGGACTTCCGAGTAGAGCTTGATGCTTTCGGTATACTCTTCTCGCGACCTATGCGCCTCGGCGAGATCCCACAGGGTGCGTGCTCTCCCTTCCTGATCACCGATGTCGGCACATATCTGCAGAGTTTTTGAGTAGAGGTCGATGGCTTTGCTGTACTCTTTTTGCAACATAAACACATCAGCGAGACCGTGGAGGGCGAAGGCTTTCTCCCGCCGATCTCCGACGTCGGTATGAATCTGCAGGGCCTCCGAGTAGAGCTTGATAGCATCGCTGAACTCATTCCGAAGTCGATGGACATCCGCGAGACCCCCAAGAGCAGTAGCTCGATCTCGCTCGGAACCGGCGTCGGTCTGAAACTGCAAGCATTCCGAGTAAAGCCTGTAGGCCTCGCTGTACTCGTGTCGAAGCATGTGCGTCGAGGCGAGACCAAACATGAGGTTGGTTCTCTCGGACTCATCACCCAAGTCGGCATGCATCTCCAGAGCTTGGGAGTAGAACGCGAGTGCCTCGGTGTACCCGCCCTGGTACCGGTGCGTATCAGCAAGACTACGCAGGATCGTGGCCCGCCCCTGGTTGTCCTTGTGATTTGTGTAAATATCCAATGCCCCAGTGAAACAGCTTACTGCATTGGGATAATCGGCTTGCGCGCTGTACATGACCCCGAGTTGTGCCAGCAATTCAGCATGACGAATTTCTGAAGCCTCTTTATCAATAGTCTGAGGTGCTGGAACGATCTTCGGCTGAATGATTTTTTTAGAATATCAGTCGTGGTGAAAATTGCAGGCGTCAGAAGAGCATCGCGCACCATCCAGGATATCGACTTCCGACATTCCTCCGCCGTCGGTCGTTGTTCAGGATTAATGCTCCAACATTGCATTATTAGGGAGCAAAGTTCTCGAATCAATGACATGCGGGCATCATCTGTCACAGAGGGCAGGCGCCCCTGAATGACGCGGAGAATAACCGTGACATGCATTTGGAGATCGTAAAAAGGGATTGAGTTTGTCATGACCTATTACAACGCAGACCTGTAAATCTGGATGACGCGCAGTATTCAAACCGGTTATACCTCGTACGCGATCCAGCCGAGCGCCCATATGTCACTCTTGAGACTTGGCTCATCGCCCCGCAGAACCTCCGGAGCAGCCCAGCGAATGGTAAAACCGCCGCCTGTGAGGAGCAGCGTACTTGCGGTAGCACTGAATGATGGTTCAAGGGTGATCTGCTCTTCGCCGAAGTTAGGATCAGCCGCTGGCCGAGGTTGATGTTCTTCCTTCGGCTGCTTAGCTAAGTCTCTTCCCAAATGACGAGCGGACCCAAAATCCGTGATTAAGGCATTGCATTCGGAGTTGACTAGTACGTTGAGCTATGAAAGTTCGACTTAGCCACAGTGACTAGCGTATCCAACTATGTGACCAAATCACAACGCACCGATTTGAGGTCGCCATGATAAATGGGCGGCTCACAGCTATGAAGATACTCCAAACCTTTCGCTACATCATTAAACTAAAAGATACCGTTTAGAAACCGGCTTAAAAGTAGGAGCTCAATCTTACCAGTGAGATACGCTCTGGAATCTCCCACTCTCCCGAGGCTAGAAAGCCCTTCAAATTGCCACGCTCTTCCCATGGAAATATCAGCCACACTTTTTGCTCGGAAAGTTCCGCGACGTATCCTTCGAGTTTGACGATGTTCGGATGGGAAAGCTCGACTAAAACTTCAGACTCCTTGAGTGCCAACTACTAGAAGTGAGTGTCTTGATCGAACTCCATAGTTATATGAAGTGGTCTCACCCCTAGTATACGTTCTATGTCCGTATCTCTATCTATGTTGAGCTTTTTCACTGCTACAACCTGTTGGGGTTGAATAATTAGTTAGTGGTCTACGCTCACAGAGCTCAGCAGTTGACTGTCTCCGACCTTCGCTTGGCGATCAGGATGTTGCCCGTTTTCGGCATTCCCGGGATCCCTTCTCAGCCCCTCTTTTGTCTGGCGGTGATCACCGCCTAGCATCCGAATATCCGTTCCTTCAGCTTTGCCTTGCCGGTCGCCACTGGGCTCTTGGGTATCACTTTGTGACTGGGCATTGCGATCGCCCAGGTCTGGGCCTCTGTTCGCCGCATGTTCGGGCCAAGCCGCCCCATACCCGCTCTCTTGGATTGAGGTTTTTTCATGAAGGTTCTGCTCCCCATTTTCCTCCTTTCTTTTCTCCCCTTTTGTCATGGGACCGTCAGCCTCTTCCGTCATGCTTTGATACTCCTCTCCAGGCTCTTGGGTACTGCTGTAGGATTCGGGCCGGCTAGCCTCAGAGGTATGATGTTTGCCGGTAGTCCGTTCGGACTCGCTTGCACCTCCTTCATATGAGGAAGTCAAAAGACCCTGTGATACCGTCGCAAACCCCCCACAAAACTCGCGGGCATCGTGAGGGAATTCGATCAAGGACGGATCGATTCGCCAATGTGCAAGCTTTTCGAGCTTATTCCGCTATCAAAAATATTGCGGTGAATCAATTAAGCTACGATTCGACAAATGGACGGGACTAACTAATTTGGAGCTGTGGAGGAACACACTTGAGGAATCTGCTTCTCCTAACCCGGGCACCTGGGATGGGTTCTCAGCGCAGTCTTTGTTTTCTTGCATTAGGAAAGGTGGAGCGGTGCTGGGAAATTTATGGGCAGTCTTTCAGGAGCTAGGCGTAGGGGGATAGTAAGAAGTAGCCGTTTGATAGAGATCCGGTAGCAGTGGGTAAGAAGACGTCAGACACCTTTGCTATGTCGCTCGTCGGAGTGAAAGGGTCGGAGGTTTGTTTCGTGCGAGATATTCTCTGCAATCTGAGTCACCAATTGAGCGTTTTATCACACGTGCGGGACATCCCCGAGTTCCCCATCAAGGCGTTCCTTGACCATCTCAGCCAATCGGTATGCGTGCCCCGCCACGCGATGTGTAGGCTCTTACCCTGAGCGGAATTGATGATTGCTAGAGGAATGAGGATGCTCCGTCGCCCTCGGGTCTCGATCTCGGGAATTTCCTGAAGAACCACGATCCGCGCCGGGCACAGAGCTGTCAAGTTCGGGTGGCATTCTGCGGAACAAGACCGAGTAGCGTATATGATAATTCTATGCCGTAAGGACGACTTGAGGCGCTGTCAGACGCAGTAGGTAGCCGCATCTCCGGTGGAGCTTGGACAAGCGTCTCGATTGCCGTGTTTGCGGCACTTCCGGCCCATCACCCGATCTATGCAGGACATTCCGCTATTTCTGTTAGAAGATCTAGCCTTGTAACAGCAAGGCATAGCGATGCCGTCGCAACAACAGAAAGTGCCGATCTAAACGGCGGGCAACACCCTGTCGCTCGTCAGCTTGACGTCGCAGGTGTTTAATCACCTTTGACGACTAGATCATTGGATCGCCTTACTTTAACCCAAACCATCGTCCGCCAATCAACGTAACACCCATAAAGTTCAACTTTAATGCACTGTATTGAGAAAACTAACTATCTCGAGTAATTAGGGGCGAGCAAAGCTGTTGAATCGATGCGGACGCAAGAGAACGAAAAGAGCGAAAGAAAAGCGATAGCGAAATTCGACTGGAAAAGTTCGTCCAAGGTAACGTAGTTTGGCGTTGAGCCGAAACAAAGATGAATGTCTTCAACTGAAATTGGAGGCCGTGGCTGTACAGAAACACCCGTCGTGACCGAATCTATTGTTGCGTATACACGGTACTCTCATGCCTTCTTCCCCTTCCCCTTACCTCGACCCTTGCCTTTGCCTCGGGTGCTGGACGTTGGGGTCAATTGCTCTTTAAGTCGGCGTCGTTCTTCTGCTTCTTCCATCATAAATCCAGAGGCAGCAATCTCGTCAAAAGTCGCTGCCTCCGCAAGGACCTTGTCAACCTCTTCTTGATTCTCGCTCCATGCGTCAGAAACATCGTCACGGGAGTGGTCGGTCTCTGGGCCGTTCGTCGACGGAGTGGAACCGGTAGCCGAATCCCCTGAGTGCGGAGCTTGAAGACCGTGCCCGGCTGCTGCATGGGCTGTTGCACTGAGATCGTCCTCTTGAGCAAAGATGGACTCATCGTCTTCGTCGAAAGCGAGCGAAGGTGCTTCGTTGACACGATCCGACGATTGTTGACCCTTGTTGGTAGCCCGGGCCTTGCTAATTTCCCTCTTGATACGCCCAATGCCTTCCCCGACGCCGCCTGCCACGCCTGCGGCAACGGTACGAACGGGAACGATCGAGTCCCTCCATGAACTGGGCTTGTAAGCATTTGGGAAGGAAGGGATGACGTGCTCTGTCGTCTGCGCGTCGATATTGGTGGAAATGGCGGTCGCAATCGGCCGTTCAATGGACGTGCTGGTACCGTGAGTGGAATCGAAATCCTGGATGAAAGCCTCTCCATCGTCATAACGGGGGAAGGATTTGGCGGACGAACCAACGCTCCCAATCGGTTGACCGTGTGAGAGGACTTCGACTTCTTTCCTGACTTCAATCTTGCGAGTAGGTAAATCGAAATGAGCCTGTCGCAGGGGTGCTTGCCAATCTTCGCAAAGAGCAAAGAAGTTGAACTGATGAGAAGCGTAAACCGATGGCGGAAGGATGCGAGGAGACTTCGAGCTCGTGGACAGCTCGGCCTTGGAAAGTGCACTACAAGAAATGGGAGTCGATGTAATGAGCGGGAAAACGCAATGATAGCGCTTTAGGACACTCACTCTGTGGGTGATGAAGCCTCTTGCCTCCTCCTCGAAACACCGCCACTGACCGAAGCCTTCACCTCGTCCCATGAACTATCTCTCTTCAAGTCCCAGGAAGCAACCAGTGTCTCTGACGCTTTCAGGTTCACCTCTTGGGGTGGCCCAGTAGACCCAACAAGGTTCATCATCATACTAACTCCTGACGCAGCTCCCGGACCTCTCCTAGCTGCAGCAGCGGCGGCGGGATCATTCACTTGACCAGTCGCCACGGGACTAATGATACAACGCCTAAGCGTCAACAGCCCGTTAGGAGGCGCGAATGTCAGCACGTCTTGCCACCCGGTCTTGCCGTGAAGCTTGTTGTCTCCCGGTGCCGAAGAGGATCGGGGCGCCCCGGCGGACGATTGATGGAACCGAGAAGGTCGATCGAGTGAAGGGGATAGAATAGACGAAGATCGGCTGACACCGAGCGGCAAGAACTTGAAAATCGGGGCTGGGTATTTCTCCTTCGCGGTCTCCTTGAACCTAATCACTGGGTGGACCGACACAGGCCATGATTGCTAATGGCATGGAGTGAGTAGCGAGTCGAAAAGGAACCCAGCCCCAACTCACCAGACTATCAGGGTTCCTGACCTTCCCGTCAAGATGGGAGAGTTCGTCCGGCTTCCCGCCGTAGGGATTGATCGCATATGTATCTAATCCATTCGTCAGCGACTACGGTATGGTGAAGCTGGACTCCTGTCATTGGACTTACGGAAGGTGCCTCGACTAGTTCCAACCCCGATCCACCTCGAATCCTCGGACCAGCTGACGTGTTCCACCTTCGCATGAGTGGTGCCTCTGACCAAGTCGTACATATGCCGGACCGTATCACTAACTCCCTTGGGTTGGGCCTGGTTCGACGAGGTCGATAGAGACGAAGCACCTGATGATCGCCTTCGGGCATTCAACGCTGCACGATCGCCAACGCTGGCGGGCCGTCTTCCCGGTGTTCCAGCGGTAATCGCGCCCTTCTCCTTCTCATGTGAAGCAGTCCAAGTTCCAGGATCACGTATGCCGCGCAGAGACCCTCGGACTTGGAAGACCTTCGCTACGTGGCCGTAGACGTCGCAGACGCACAACGCGGTTCCAGACGGTGAGAACGAAATGAGCTGGATAGCCGCAGGGTGGGGGGTAGCCGAAGGTATGACAGACGGCGCGGTCGACGTTGCAAGGAACTCCGCGATGAGGGTAGGTTTAGCCTCCGAGGATGAAGGGCTGGTCTTGATACCTCGTTCACGCATGATCGGTCCAAGGTCCAGAACGGTGACGTAGCCGGATTCGACATGTGGGTGGAGAACGGACTCTCCGGACCCTCCGCCAAACGAGCTTCGCTTGCTCTTCATGCCAGCGGACATGGGACTCATTGGGGCGATGGTCGGCGACAGGAGAAGTCCAGGAGGGGAAACGCCCAACCCGGCACTGGGAGCGCTCCTCGAAAAGTGCGCAGTGCGAGGGTCCATGATCGGGGGCGAGACAGGAGGTTGCTGGACTCCGTTTCCACTACCAAACGCCAAACCTCCCAACGCTTTCATGCCCATCCAAACTCCTTCACCAACTTTCTTCGCACCAGCCCCAACCAAATCCACTCCCCCAGCTCCAATAGCGGTCAATGTTGGAGAGAAGCCGTTCGCGGAAGACGCCACGGACGTGGAGAGGTAACCTCCCTTTGAACCACGCTGATGAGGCAGAGGAGGTGGCGAGGCGAAGGCGATCATCCGCTGGGACAATGCAAATGTCGCATGCTGCGGTGGGTGATCAGGAGAGTCTGAGTACTTTGAGGGAGTTAAATGTTCCGCAGTGATGGTGTACACGGTTCGAAGCGTTCCAGGCGAGAGGAGGTGGATCGCGATGGGAGTATGAGTGCTCTGAGGACATAGAGATCAGTAACAATGCGAGCGGTGTTGGTAGATGCACGTACGATGGCAACGAAATTCGAATTCGCAGCAATCTCGTAGACGCTGCTGAAGTCCTCTCCAGGATCGCTTCCGACAGAAGCCGATTCCGTTCCGAACTTGGGATCGTCAAGAGGAGGTGTTCCGAGGCGCTTGACGACGGTGTGTGACTTCAAGGAGTAAATTAGAACTTCGGTCGGACCTGTTTGCCACGATTGAGAAACTTCCTTCGCTCTGGGTTCCGTTAAAGTTAGCCCCGCCCACGTGTTGATCGACGTGAAGACAAATTACTTACGAAATTGCTAGTAAGGGTCGAGCATCTGCGAACTCGTCCGTCGTCTTGGTTGGTGTGGGGAGAACTGTTGCTCGACTGACAATCCAAAAGCCAGGCGAGGAGATGAAAGACGTGAGATTGACATTCAAGATCTCCTGGATACCGTCAATTGACGTCAACTCCCAGACCTGAAGGCCGGAAGAATAGCCCAAGAGCAAAAGCCGCCTTTTGCCCGCCGACGACTCTACATCCTCCCAAGAAGCCCAAGTGATGTGTTCCGTTTCCACCTCTGGAAGCGGCAGTTCCGCGATATTGCCGCCATGAGGAGGGAATGAGGTCACCGCACCCTGAGAATCGGTCGAGGTTGGAAGAAAGGGGCTCCAGGTTGGCGTTGCTGCCGTGGTGGCCGCAACGGGTATCGCCGCATTAGTTGGTCCAACGAAACTGCCATAGGAATGGGCTGTGGAACGTTGTTGGCTTGCTGGGGACGCTCCTGGTGTGTTGTTCTTTGTGGCAGGGGAGAAGACCGCTGGCAAGGCACGAAGGGTGCTGGTGATGCTTCGAATCGATTCCAATGCCGACGGCTCACTATGAGACGTTGTGTGGGAGGGGCAAAAGTCAGCAGCAGCTCGTTTTCCGGGAGGCCCGTGGGTATCCGCGTCTTACCGAGCGAGGACTGGGTGCCGAATATGGCCTTGGACTGGAGGGCGCCGACCCGATTCTCGCTGAGCTGTGGCAGGTTGCTGGCTATGATGGGCTCTTCCAACTGTGGTTCTTGAATCATTATTATTGAAGTTGCTGATCATACGGTATGTGGATAGTTCTTCCTGTGTGTTCCGACGTACGCTTTGGACGGCGTGCGAGAAGGGGGAAACGTAAAAGGGGAAAGTATCGGTCCAACTTCAGTCAAGAAGTGCCGTAGAAGGTGACAAAGGACAAAGCGTCGTAAGCTGATGAGAAGTTCTAGAGAGTTGTAGAAGTTGCTGAGCGACTCAAAGGAGTCGTATGAAGCGGCGGTTTGAGAAAAGGGGCTCTATGTGTTGGGAGTCAAAGGTAGCGAGACTCAGGGATGAGAAAAGAGAACCCAGGGTTGGGGATCGCGGCGTAGGTCCCACGGTTTGGCCTGCCAAAAGGAGATTTTGTTGGAACGTTAGCGGCGTTCCGGGGTGGGGAAATGTTCGGATAAGGCCAGCCTCGCACGATGAACGTGTCTTTATAAATCACAGAGATATCATAATGGGTAATAGTTGGGAGGGTGTGTATCAACAGCTGACTATTGGGGCCACTAGTCACCCACGACACATGAGACCGACCACGAGCGCGGGGCCGGCCGCGTGATGTGCGCGAGGCAACGCGGCAGTGTCAAGAAAGGTCCATTCCACTTCCAGAAAAGTCTAGTCACCGCCGGAGATCAAGAACAGACGGAGGGAATTTTGTGAGTTGCATGTCAACGAGGCCCTCGGACGGAACTCACCTCATGCCGGGGGCGAAAGGTCCGTCTCCTTCCTATAATGCTCAACAAGCAATTTCCGGACCTCTTCGCCATCTTTTCGAACCTCAATTTCCTGCCCAAACTCCTCTAGGTAAAACCCTCCTTGGTTGTACTTTTCATTCAGGAGGGCCGAGAGCATCCACTCGCCGCATTCCTCGGGGCTCTTGCACAACAGGCGCAGCCCAGCGACCACCGGTTTGGCGTACATTGGGGTGTATCGGGCAATTCCAGTCTTAACCCACCCAGGGTAAACATGTGCGATAGAAAGAGTAGGATAACGGCGTGTGTATTCCTAGGTAAGGTTGAGGTCAATGATTAGATCAAAGGGGTGGAGGGTGTGCGCCACTTGCGCACCTCGACCATGACGTTGTTGTACGCGGAGTTCTGATGAGCGCAACGAATGATAGAGTAATCTTTCTTTAGCCCAA
>WSTX01005340.1:0-20891 GCA_019633405.1 Tulasnella sp. 408 | reverse complement strand
AATGTAAGTCGCGGCGATTAGATAAGCGACTCACGAGAGAACCGTATCTCGATTAGTAATCTTAGAAGTCACGTATGTGGTTCAGTGGCCCTAAGAACTTGGTATTGTAGAGAGACAGTTGCTACAGTACACGAATACTAAACTACTCTACTTATATACTATGAGCGGAATGGTATAACGGTCCGGTAGCAAGGGTGAACGCGTATGCTTGTATTAGCCGAGGGTCCTCCTAGAATCAGTAATGGAATCAGTTAGTAGTCATATATAATCATATAGTGCATAGCTTTCGGATAGCAGAGTCACATCATCATAGACTCGAAGCTAGTCGAAGGAACTGGGGCGGCTTGGAACGCTCGTCGAACGTATTAGGTAAGACGGGGCGTGTGACAAACGCCTCATCCTCACATTCGCCCTCCTGGCTTGCATAGCAAGTCAATACTGAAGGAAAAAGAGACGTACTTAGTTCAGAAGTAGTTCGCCGTTCGTCGAATATTCGTGATCCATGATAGTGTTCATAGTAGGGTTCTCGTTGACGGCAAGTCCCAGCATGTTCACGGTTACTTCTGAAAATGGATTCGTTAAGTATGTCCTGATCCGAAATAATACGTCGTCGTTTACGACTACCTTCGGCTGTAGGAGTAGCAGCACCATTCTGTTCATCAAACTGGATAATATCCTGCTCAAGCATTTCATATTCCTCCAACTTGCGACGAAGTCGAGCGTTCTCTGCAGCGAGCACGTTACTGTGATGGGTATTGGCGAGTGCTGAAGCGGCGTTACTAGCAGTTGCGTTCTGAGTTGAATTCGAGGTAGATCTACCTCCCAGTGCATTGAAGTGAGAGACGCCTTGAGTAGTCTTGGCCATAGGAAGAATGTCGTACTTGGGGTATGGAGTACCGGGGCGAGTGTAGGGAGAGTGGTCACGCGTCTTGAACGCGACAGCCCGGCGGTAGCCACCATGGCGGTTGCTAGAGCTACGGTGGGGCACACCACCCATGGTACGAAAAAGCGTTCTTTTGATAATCTTCTTGCCGATCTCGTTAACGTCTAGTTCTTTCTCGGATCGTTTCTCCGAGACCCAGTCGGCGACGCTAATGGTCCCGTCTCTTTCGAGCCATTCATCGTACCCGGCTGGTTTAGGAAGGATTCTGGAGAAGGGTTTCCCTTCGTCCTCGGCGACGAGGCGAATGGATCGATTGGCGTCGTAAGCGTAGAAGTCGTTAAGTTCTTCGTCAGAGAACTGGTAGCTCATGGTGGAGCGTTTAAGGGAAGGAGCTGGCTCGATATGTGATTGGGGAGTGTTGGAGGTTGGTATTATCTTGTTTCATACGGCAGACAAGTTGTCTTTTATATTCCAGAAGCCTATAGTTCCGCAACGGATCTGAACGTCCGTCGGAGGCCCGGCCTTACTGACCGGCAGCGACTCTACGCCGCTGACTCCCATAGCTTCGCAATACGGACGCAATATCTCGGCTTTGGATACATCTTGATACGTCATCCAGGTGGAGTCCCCACTCGTCCAAGCGACCTTGAACAGAGCCTCCTTTCCTTTTCCGTAGTGACTTACGATCTTATCCACAAGGAATTCCCTCGGAGCGCGTTCGAAAGCTGATAATTGTCTCAGATCTCGCCCCGGGAATCTCCTGTCATCGTTTGGGACATGGGGTCGTAAGAGGGACGCGTGGAACACAGGATGTATTCCCCGTCGTCGGAGTTCGCTCGGCAAGTCCAATTCATATGAAGCTCCAGGCGATTTCACAGCCTGTATTCGGTAAGGTCCGATATATTTCGGAGTCAATTTTCGGGACCTTCCTTCAGGTAAATTCAGATTTTCGGTACTTAAGTACACCAAATCGCCCTCCGAGAATTCAGACGGACGACGGTGCTTGTTGGCTTGTGAAGTCTGATGAACTCTAGCAGCGATGACTGCATCATGAGCGGACATAATGGCCTCCTTCATTCGTTGAGCGAATTCGCGTACTCCGGGGTATTCGCTACTGTCGTGCCATATCATCGGATCGGGCATCCGCCCATAATTCAAGAAGAAGGGTGAAAAACCCGTTGTATCCGATCTAGCGGAGTTAAGAGCGAATTCAATAGCAGGTAACTTTATCGCCCAATCTTTCTGATTTGGGGAAACGCATTGCCTTAGCATCTGGACCATGGTTTTATTTACACGCTCAGTCGCTCCGTCAGTCTGAGGATGGTACGCGGTTGACATCTTCAATTCCACACCAATTAGCTTATGTAACTGGGACCAGAATAGACTCGTAAACAGCGAATCTCTATCACTAACGATCCTTTCCGGTAATCCGTGTAGCTTATAAACAGAGTCGAACACGACCTCCGCGATATGTTTCGCACGGTACCTTTGGTCCGTTGGGACTAGGTGCACCAGGCACGTCAAATGGTCAATAATCACACAAATCATATCAAAATGTCCGTGTCTATTTTTCGAAGACGGTAACGGCCCTACAAAATCGATACCTATCGATTGCCAGGGTCTATCCGCTATTTCTAGCGTCTTTAGTAATCCATATGGCTTGGTCGTTTGTGATTTGGATGCTCGACAAACAGAACAACTCTCGCAGAAATTATTTACATCGGTAAGCATCCCTTTCCACCATACGTGATCTCGCAAATATTGTATAGTTTTTCGAGCACTCAAGTGGGCTAGAATATTGTGTGCATGCGTTATCAAGATTTCCCTTAATCTCCGTTCACCTACTTTGACATCCGGAATGCACAGCTTCCGATCTAATTTGTTTATTTTGAGGTACAGTAATCCTTCCTCATACTCAAAATTGCGGTACTGATTAGGAAGTTCCACTATGAGTCTAAACAACGGGTCTTTCCCGTACTTTCCTCTTATTTGCGAATAGACGTCGATTCCTTCGGCGCTGGAAACCAGTGAAGCCATCGGTTCCGGGCTCACTGTTTCTTCTGATTCAATATTCGGGGTTTCGACTCTTCCCGAGTCTTCAGTCTCATTCTCGGCTAACGGTATAGCCTCGGACACAAGTTCGGGGTTGTCCGACGGCGACGAACTCTCAGAATCAGGCGGATTGTCCACAAGTGTGTTCTGCCGACTCTCGCCCTCCGGGCCACGCAATCGTAACTTTATTCTCTTAGTTCCGGAAGCATTGGGCTCAGGGATTGCGCGTACAGTTGGCCGCGGAACAGCCTTTTTCGACTTCGGCTCGGACATTAGGTTTTTTCGTTTGTTGTTGTATAGCGTGTCGAAGTCGTAATCTCGTCTCTTCATTGGTTTGATTATTCTTCCTGATCGGGACTGAGCTATTTCTCGGCCCGGGACTACTTCTTCTGAGGTATCAGAGGAATCGTCATCGTCATTGTGCTTATCGAAAGAATAATAATCATCTGAATCCATCGTCGGTTCGACCCGAGAGGTGTCTTCCCGCGGTTCGGCATCCGAATCCGTGTTATCTAGCGTATTTACGCTTAATTTGGTGTCCTTTATCTCCGTCTTTGACCGATCGGGTAGCCAGGTATCCTCTTCGCTTTCTGAGGACGTACTCGATAGTCCTAATCGGTGGAACACCGTCATACTAGTATCGATAGTCCCCGGATTTCTTCGGTTAAGTGCTAACGAGCTAAGTCCGATAGCCTGGCTTCCTTCATCGAATTCACTGACGAATTCGGACTTGGCTCTCACGGTTCCTTGTGCCTCATTACCGTACATCCTTGACAACGCGTCGGAGAGTTGGTTTGCCTTTCCGGGTAAGTAACATATATCAAATTCGAACTCGCAGAGGAATTCTAACCACCTGGCTTGCCTCGGCGAGAGATTCTTCTGCTTCATCAGGTGTTCTAGAGCGCGATGGTCGGTAAATATCCGGAAACGTCGACCATACAACATGTGTTTGAATCGTTTTAACGATTCCACTATAGCTAAGAGTTCCCTTTCGTGCGTAGGATAGTTCTGTTGCGCTGAGTTGAATTTCCCTGACCAGAAAGCGATATTCTTAGCGGTATCCAGTTGACTTCCTTGGCTTAGGTGACCGCCCGCTCCTGTCAGGCTTGCGTCACAAGTGACGTTTATTGGAGGTGCACCTTCGCTGTCATCTATGTCAGTTCGGAATTTGTTCCGATGGTCTGACACCATTGTCTTTATTTGATCGAAAGCGCGCTGTTCTGTAGGTCCCCACTTGAACACCTTCTTGGACCCAATCAGTGGCGTCAATACCGCCATCGGTATTCTTATATTCTTAATACCGTTCGCAAGATAGCCTACAGATCCAAGGAACCCGGCTAACAGCTCCTTATTAGTCGGCGCCTTCCATTTTTCGATCGCGTCAACCTTATTAGGATCCATCTTAATTCCTCGGTCGGTGATCACGTGTCCTAGTAGGACCAGTTCTCGAGCGAAGAACTTCATTTTATCCCAAGATAAGTATAACTTTTCCCTTCTAAGCACGTCAAGAATTATTCTAATGTGCTTTATATGATCTTCGACAGTATCAGAATATATCAGGATGTCGTCTAGGTAGACATCCATGAATACGCCGATGTAAGGGGAGAATATATGGTTCATCAGCGCCTGGTATGTGGCGCCTCCATTACAATCGCCTTGTTGTAGCACTAAACTCTCCATTGTCCCGTCTGGGGTGTTAAACAGTGTTCTATGAACGTGCTCGGGTACTACCCGAATTTGTTCATAGGCATCTTTACCGTCAATTAAGCTCCTATACTTATGTTTAGCGGCATTACGGAGCATCGTCTCCATATCTGGTAACGGCGATGATAATTTAACGGTATTTGCGTTCTGTTCCCTCTTATCAACGACAGTTCTGATCTTTCTTCTACCGTCTGGTCCAGGTTTCGGCTTCCACAGGATTAGCAATGGTGAGGCATTACTCCCGGGGCGCAGCCTCCACCTCCCGCTTTTGACGTACTGTTCCTTTTTCTCCCTCCACAGAGGCTTCATTGCGTCAGCGCATCTAGAGGGTCGATAGGAGTATATTCTATTCTCGTCAATGAGAGGTATCTTATGGTTAACCGCTCGTAACGGAGGTAGGGGTGTATCGGATATGTCCTTACAGAGATCTCGAGCCTCTTCCTGTAATTGTTGTCGGAGTGTATCTAGCTGTTGCTCGAGTAGATCTGCCGCTTTAGACGGTATAACTGAAACGTGAATGCCTTGTACGGGCGACGCTTCGTTCGTACCCAAGGCTATCTGGGATGGATTGAATCCCAGAGCGACCTTATATTGGTATAGGAAAGGGGTGCCCAATATTACATCGTACTCGTCAAGGTTTATTACATCAAACCTTCTAGATTGTCTTACGTTCTGATACGCAAAGTCGACGTCCACACTACAGTTCACTTTCGTTCGCGAACCGGTTGTAGCTAGCTGGACTGGGAGAGGTTTATTAAGAACATGTGTGCGTAGGTTAAGTTGGTCAACAAGCTTGGTGGAAACAAAATCTGCTAGTGAACCGGAATCGACGAGAGCCCGAGCAGGAGATTCATTGATCAAGACCTCGACGACGATCGGATGCGGAACTATGCGATCGAAGTCTTTTATTCGAGCGGAGCTACGTTCAATCCTATTTGTAGTCGGTCTGGTGAGCGCTTTACTCTCGACAGATCGACGAGTCTTGACACTTACCATCATAGCCGATAATACAGCGGGCTTGAGGATAAATGATGGAGGTTCAGCTTCGTTGGAGGTTTCGTCATCATCATCAGGGCGTTCTAGGTAATAGTCGTAAAGGTCAACATCGTTGTCGTAAGGCCATTCGAAGACGTTCTCGGTATCAAGATACTCATCATCTCCTTGGGAGAAGGGTGATACCGGGCTCAATCCTGGTAGACTGCTCGATTCGTCGGAAGTCTCCATGGGTTTGCTTCGCTCGACCGGGCTGAAGAGTAGCCCTGGTCCAAGAGCGTAAGGTCTAGGACTTCTCCTCGACGGATTTCCTCCGGTGATCTCGTCGAGAATTTGTTGCTCACCGTCTTCGGAGTCTTCGACGTCGCTGGGGCTGAGGAGACCAACTAGGTCACCGCGTTCGAAGTTCTGTATGCCTTCCCTATTGCCGACAATACCAGCTGCACCGGGGGATGGAGGCAGCGGGAGCCGGACGAAAGATACATCAGGTTCGAAATCGCCTGAATTTACCGTTTCCCAACTCAACGAACCTCTGACGTTGGTGAAGTCCTCGTTGTTGAAGTCGTGAACCGACGACTCCCGGACGTACCACTCGCCGATGTCAAATGACAGATCCGTGACCATGGTGTCGGAGAGGTAGAGTATACGTTGGGAGAACGAGTCTTGGATCCACCAGGTACGAGGCGTACCCACTGTGAAGGCGAACCTGTTGTTGCCCCAATGCTTCGCCCGGGCGTCGAGGTGCATCCTGTCCGTCAACGTCGGAACTTCGCGGTATATGGCGGCGCGCAGGCGGTCATACATGGTTGAGTACCAATAGACTTGGTTGACGATGCCTCCGCCTCCCGTTATGCCTTCGAGAGAGATGAGGTACTTGGGTCTGATGTCGCCTCTTCGCTCTGGGATATTTCTGAGGTCGGAGACGGCGATGAACCTGGGATAGGGTGACTGCTCGACGCTGAATTGTGGTGTGGTCTGATTCCGAATTATCATGCGGGCGCTGGGGTCTTCCAACATCTTCATCAACTTGTCCCTGATCCTCGGCCATAGCAGGTTCCAATTGAGGTTCGACTGACAGAAGTCCGCGTAGAGCTGATCTCTGATTTGCTTGGCGACGTCGGCGGGATTTGTGTTCGCGTTGACTGCCACTTCGTAGCCTCGCTGCGATAATGCATCCATAACTTGTGCCGACTTGCCGTTCCGTCGTACGTAGACTTGGAATCGTCGATTTATATTTGGACCGAACTCGGGAGTGATAAGGTAGGCTTCGAGACCCGGTGGTTGTTCGTTCAGGATCTTGCTTAGCTCCCAAGCGAAATATACAGCAGCGTGGGCCGCTATCGGTTGACCCCTCATCTCGATGGGGTTGCTGATTAGGTCTGCGCACGAGGTATCAGGTGAGTCGATGGGGACCAAGTCATGACTGGGAGATTCACCGAGGGGATTTGCGCTGGGCCGTCTATGAGGGCGGCGTCGAACAGCAGCTGGAACAACAGGGCGAGACATGGCGCAGAGAGATATCTGGTTGACTGAGGTGTGTAGAGAGTCGATGGAGGGGAGAGATATAGCTCCGACTGATGGGCGAACCGTCTTCTTAAGTGGACAGTCCTTGGCAAGGTGACCCGGCTTTTTGCAGTGGAAACATTTGTTTGCAGCCCGGAGCTCGTCCTTTTCGGCATCCGTGAGTCTATCATTTCTCACCTTCACATCCCCGCGCTTCTGCCGCGTGGACATTTTTTTGTCATACGATGCGGGGCCGCTATTAACGGTATTGGTGTCTTGTGGATTCTTTTTCCACTTCATGCCTCGCGTTCGTCTGCCATTCCATCGTTTATGCCTATCTCGACTCTTTCCACTATTCTTTTCGTGCTTTTCCGAGGTGCTCAGCGAGCTTCCTCCTTTGTATGTACGTTTGTCTTCGTTTTTCTTCAGCGACTCCGCCATTTCGAATCGCTGGGCGGCGACCTCTAATTCGGTTAGCGTGCTACTTTCAGGATCCATACCAGCCCTGGCCCATTCAATGCGGAGGTACTGATTTGATCCCTCCCAGTATTGGAGTCGGATCTGCACGTCGCCGATATCGGGTAAGCGGTTACCCAACGTTCGCAGCTCTCTGAGAAATTCACGTGTGCTTCGATTGCCCTGAATGCATCGGTTGAATTTAGCCCTCATTTGGCTGCGAAAGTGGATCGGGAAGCAGTGGTTGAACAGGGACCTTAGGTACGTGTCCACCGTCCATTTCTTCAAATCCACCGCAGCGAAAGTCATGTAGTGAATTCCCGCTTTGTCAGTTAGGAATCTCTTCATGGCAATCATTCGATATTTATTGGGCAAGTCGTTCACTTCTACCCAGTTCGTAAATTCAAATACAAACGTCTCAAATGTCTCCAAGTGAGCTCGTCCATCATATGCGGAAGGCTCAGGATACTTAATAGTTTTTGCCAGCGTATTTTTGTTCTTACTGGCTCGCTTGGATCTCTTGTGTCTCCTCCTATGTGAGCCATGACGGTCCTCGCTTTCCGTTGACGAGGTCGGTGTTGTACTGGAGTCGTCCGAGGAGTCTGATTCTCCGTCCACAGAATGTCCATCATCACTCGACGATTCTGACGACTCAGAACTGGAATCGCTAGATGAAGATGAATCATCGGGCGGACCACCTCCGCCAATTCCTGCTTCCGATATATCGGACCTTTCTCTCCAAGCGTTCAATTCAGCTTTTTTATCGTCGAGTTTCTGTTTAGTATGTCGACTCAATTTATGCTGACTATGTTTTCTCTTCCTGCCAGTATTTCCTGTCCAGGCCTGAGCTAGGTACCCACCACTAGGTAGTTGCTTCAGCGCCCTGACCGGAGATGCTTCAGGCACTCTGGTTTCGGGTGAAGGCGATGGCGTCTCGATCCATTGGGTCAGTCGAAGGTGACTCTTTTTTCCATTACTCTTCTTTTTGGGCTTAGCCTTCGCTTCATTTGCCTCGTTCGTGGCGTTCTTCGCCCTTTCCTCCTCGAGGACCTTAGCTAGGGCTTTGTGGACATTCATTGTCTTAGTTTGTTCGGTACGGTTACCGGGCTCTCGGCCCTTTCCCTTGATGCCATGTGGGTTACGCGATGGACCTGCTTCTTCGTCGCCGTCCCTTTCACGGCGTTCGTCCTCATGTTTTCGGGACGACATCAAGTGCACTCTCTTAGTTTCTTTCGTATCGAGGTCCTCTAGTCTTTCAATGCTATTAATTAACCTTCTCGTTCCTGGACTGAGCATCATTCCGCCTATCTCGTACTCATCGTACTCGTACTCATCAAAATCTGAAAAGTCTTCTTCGTTTCGCGGTTGAGCGTCGTGCTCCAATAATTCAGCGAAGCTATTATCAGAGAATTCTTTGGGTCCGTAAGTTTGGAACGAGTAAACATATCCCTCAGGGGTAGATGCAGTGCGCGGGAGCGGACGTTTTAGGTTATCATCCCCTATCGCGCTATTGCGACCCGTTGCTCTGTTTTCGAGCGTATCATTAATTTGTAATTCGCTCCCATATTCTCGACTATCCGGGGCGATTACATTCATGGTAGGTATTACATCCACCGCATCGACCTGACTGGTCGGCATGGGGGTTTGTTCCCCCGCATCGGATCGCTCCGGTAGCTGAGCCTCTTCGGCTTCGGGTATAGTTTTGTCAGTTACCTTGTATATTCGTTCGACTTCGCTATCTATAACGAACGACTCCGACTGTTCTTCTTCACCGAGCCGATGTGGTGAGCTGTCCAAGGTTTGACTTCCTGGGTATTGGTAGCTGGCGTCGCTATTGGCGCTCGAGGTTGCGCTGATATAAACTTTTCCGTTTCTAAGCATGCTTGTTTTTGTCGTTTTGGATTATTCGAATGTTTAAGGGTTTTGTGGTTTGTTATCGGATCCGAGACTATAGAGAAAAGAAAAGGGTATTAGTGCCGAGGTTGAGATGCGTCGGCGGGTTTGAGGTATTGGTGAGGCTGGACTTGCTTCTTCGGTTGATCAGGCCGAGTTTGGCGAGTCGAGCCGAAATGTAGTTTGTTTGGGTTTGTTGTAGGAAAGCTCTTGTATAACACTGAAAAAATGTAAGTCGCGGCGATTAGATAAGCGACTCACGAGAGAACCGTATCTCGATTAGTAATCTTAGAAGTCACGTATGTGGTTCAGTGGCCCTAAGAACTTGGTATTGTAGAGAGACAGTTGCTACAGTACACGAATACTAAACTACTCTACTTATATACTATGAGCGGAATGGTATAACGGTCCGGTAGCAAGGGTGAACGCGTATGCTTGTATTAGCCGAGGGTCCTCCTAGAATCAGTAATGGAATCAGTTAGTAGTCATATATAATCATATAGTGCATAGCTTTCGGATAGCAGAGTCACATCATCATAGACTCGAAGCTAGTCGAAGGAACTGGGGCGGCTTGGAACGCTCGTCGAACGTATTAGGTAAGACGGGGCGTGTGACAAACGCCTCATCCTCACAGACAAGTCGTCAGGAGAGAGAATCCGGTAATACCTGCGTTGATTTGACGAGGAATCAACGGAGCCTAGATACATGCTGTATATATAGAAAAGAGAATCGGACCAGAAAAGGAAATAAACAGACAACAAACAGCGAGTCCGGACCGGAATCAAGACTCAATCCGAATCCGGGCGCAGACCAGCCGGTCGGCGACCTCAGGCAGGAATCGGAACGGCACCAGACGGCTCCGTTCCTGACAGGTCCCCAACCGAGCGCAGCGGGCCCTTGCCGCCTATCTCCGTAATGGCACTAACCCTAAAAGGGAACATTCTTGAGGCGTCGATAGGCTTGAGCCCAGCGAGCGGGCTTGGGCAAGCTGAGACTCTGAGCTCAGGCCCGGGCCCACTACCTGGACTGGCTTAAGCTTGGGCTGGCCCGAGCTGGCCCGAGCCTGAGGCCAGCCCTGGCACAACACTAGTTGCAATCTTCCCCAAGTCTTCACAACGCCGTGCTTTCAAGTGCTTCGTGCCATCGCAACTACTGCTTAATTGATGCCAACGGTGATGCGCGGCGGCTTGGACCCTGAGCGCTACGCTCTCCAGCGCTGACCCTTTGCGATGGCAGGGCATCCTCACAACTTCGGCAAGCTCCATTTGACGCATCTCTCGATGCTAAACTCGCCGGCACATCGTCCTATTGAAAATAATCTTTGATCTAGGTTACGTCCGTATCGTCTTTCTGTTCATTTATGTTTTCGCGAGGTTCCTCTTCATCGTTATTTTTCGCTTTCCTCCACGGTTCCGATTTTCGCGCCTTTTTATATGATTCAAGAACTCCTCTTATCCGACAACACACACTGTCGACCTCAAATTAGGCGTAGTTTACGGCAATTTTCAACCGGCGAGGTCGGAAGTGATATGGTCAAGATGGGTGACGGGTGGAGCGGGACGATAAATTCACCCGCAAATAATCTGTGTGAGTACCCTAATCGTCCTCCAGACTTCGATCCGGAAGGTTACAGTCGCCCATGAGCCTATTTTCCACTCTCGTCGGGAGCTTTAGATGCGCCCACGTCTCTCCTCTGGCTTCAATGCAACAAATGTCCATCTTGTTCTCCTTGCCGCGCATGCCGAGGAAGTCAAACGAGGATTGAGCGAGAATGACAGAGCTGGTTTAGCTCAAGACAATATGACTGCCGTCTATTTGATGAGTGGCGAGCAGGGTATAGGGGGTGGAGGACAGTTGCGGATCGGGGATGGCAATAATATTGCAATCCGTCAGGAACAGTACTCCACCCAACCCTTCAGCTAGGTGCTGCAAAAGTTGTGGTGTTCCCGAAGATTCAAACTGACATTATCCATCTATAGGCAGCTTATAGATCGGTAATCTCTCTCTCTCTCTCTCTTTTTCTCAACTGCTTATTCTAGGGCGACTGGAACGGTGGGTATGCAGGGGTTAACTTTTGTACGGGGCATGATGACTGGGGAGGCAAGCGTATACATAGCGAGGTTAGCGCTGATTGATACTCTCCTGTGATTATTTTGATATACGTATACGAATTTATGGACCGGGTGGCTGTCCTTCTATGCAATGCAAGCTGGCAAGGCGGCAAAGGAGCGACGGCTGGAATCGGCGGGTCTTTGTTTTAACTGGGGTCAACCCGTGCTGTGGAAGATGGCTGAAGCATGCACGCATGTATTACGTTTGTTTGGGTAGCCCTAGTCAGCCGGGTCATCTAGAACACGTCGTCGAGAGCGATGATACTTGTTGTCCTCCTCCCAATGAATTTACACAAGTGGTGCCTGCAGAACACGAATCTGTCTTGCAAGGCGAGAACAAACTCGAGGATATCGAGAATTCGAAGCGGATGTCTGCTGCACCGCGAATTCAATTCCGCTCGGTCAACGACTATTGACAACACAGTCCAGTCTTACCTACTTAGGCAGATGGGGCCGAGGGGAACAAATGGGTCTCCAAGTTTGACATTCTGTTTCCTCGGTATCGGCCGTGCTGCGTCACCAGCAGACCATGAAACCGCCAAGGGGTGTCGTCTGCGTGCACGACTTTGTGGGGTTCGGCGGTAAGCGGCCTATGAGGCCGAGTTTGTTCCCTAACTCCTCACTGACCATCGCATTCACCTTCCTCGCGCATTACGGTCAAACTACCGCCCGGTCGCCATCCTCCATCTCACTATCTCCTCAATCCCGCCACCCTCCAAGCTAGGGCCTGCCTTCAGGTCTCGCACGGGCTGCATCACGCCCCCCACATTTCGATTCGAGTTTGGCTCGTCACCGGTAAGGCTAGCCGTCAGCATCATTGGCCATTGTGATGACCCCGTCGCATTTACACCAACCTTCATCATTGACTATAGGAGCAAGCGACTTGATACCTAACATCGGCTATCCATTTCGACATCATCCGGCCGTTGTTCGGTCAACAAGCGTCTGGTGATTCCAATCCCGACTGCTCCTCGCTCATGCCAACTTGTCCTAGTGAAGCTTGTCCTCCGCCATCCGGCCAAGCTATGGACTCCTAAAACGCTACAGCCTTACGACTGCTGAGTGCACAACGCGCTCTAACAACATGGGTGGATCAGGGCGTCCCCACTGCTACCGCGTCCACTAGCACCGCCAGTCGACGAAGCGTTCGGCCCTGGTCAGGAAATAACTACGAGGACTTTCCGCTGAACGTAAGGGGCTAGATTCCGGGTAGGGTAGTGATGGGCGCTGGAAGGTGGCAGTGGTTGCGTCCGTTACATCTGCGCAGTGAGTCCACTCGGGGTTGCTTGTTTCCGACTCGAGGCTAATGGGTAGATCGGACTTCGCCCATGTAGAGACAACATCATCCTGAGGGAAGGTTCGACCTTGTACTACGTGACACTTGTATCTGTCAGCTGGAAAAAGATCAATATGGTCCGGATGCTACAGAAGCTCGGTCGACGCAGGTCTTTAATGAATGGTATGAAGTATGAAAAGGCATGAAAGATTCCTCGTCCGATTCGAAGCAACATCGCTGACGCGAACTGCTCGCCTCAGGTCTCACCATCTCTGTCGTCAACCCCACTTGGTGCAATGACTGCTTTCCGCGGCGAGGCAACCTCCTTTGGAAATTCTCGACCTTTCTAGGAAGGAAGAACTCCCCCTTTCAACTGACCATCGAAACTTCGTTTCCCGAAACCATGCCGCTGCCGGTCCAACCCTTCGCTCGAAAACATCTCGTGTCTAGTCAAGGAACACTCGACCCCTCCGAAATCTTTCATGGAGGACTGCGGGACGTCCGGCACCGTGCTACGGGCCTAACACTTCATATTCAAGAATTCTACGACGACTAGGAGGGTTTCGACGAAGGCGTCTGCGAAGTCGCTTTGCTGTACCTTACGAGTTTGGACCGGGACGTCATTGCGTCTCCAACTCGGGTCCGTCGGCAGTTCTGGGCTAGGAAGACATCAACTCATAGCAGGAATTACGTCGGATGGTAGGAGTCGGGAAGGGGATCGTACGGAACGCTGGGTTTCAGCACTCTTGACTTGAGGGTGTCGTTGATGGCGCCGTCTTGGGCGATGATGGCGAACGTTTCCTGAACGAGCTTGTGAGTGGCATTTCTGCAGATTATGGCCCTAGCTACATACCCAACCAGCTGACAACCTCCCCTCCCACCGCCAGCGCACTCGCTCACCAGACTCGATCCAAGAACCGGCAGCTAACTAAACTATGCTCAAGTTCAAAAGCAGCAGTGAGTAGCGGACCTACCGATCAGCCCTCGCGACGCTATCGCTGATGGGTTGCCCTGGTCGCCGCTACCCCTTCGTTGCACTCTCCGGGACAGGCGCCTCCGCGGGGCCAGAACGGATCCAGTTCCAATAACCCCAGTACCCTCTCGCTCAACCACTCCACGCCCACCAACCCTCCTTCTCGAACGAGCAATTTGAATTGCTCGAGGTCATCGGGAAAGGCTCCTTCGTTTAAAGTGATGCAAGTGAAAAAGAAGGACACGCAGCGGATCTACGCGCTCAAGACCATCCATAAAGCGCACATCGCGTCCCGGCCCGGGGAGATCACGCACATTTTGGCGGAGAGGACAGTTTTGGCACTCACGAACAATTCGTTCATCGTGCCCTTGAAGTTCTCGTTCCAGGAACCAGACAAGCTTTATTTGGTTATGAGTTTCGGTAAGAGTGTTCCCATGATTGTGCTGACTTTGGGATTTGAGGCCTGACCGTGATAACCCCTCTTTTTAGTGAACGACGGAGAGGCCTTCTATCACTTGGAACGCGAGGCGAGTTCGATCAGAATAGGAGCTGGTTCTAGGCTGTAGAGTTGCTGTGCGCGTTGGAGCACCTGCATTCGTTCAACGTCATTTATCGGTATGTACTGTTTGCGGTGTTTCTCGTTGCGGGCGGCTCACGTTTGCTCCTCAACAGCGATCTCAAACCCGAAAACATCCTTCCAGACTACACCGGTCACATCGCTTTGTGCGACTTCGGCCTGCGCAAGTTGAATATGAGCGAATCGGACAAGACCAACAGTACGTTCCACTCGGCCGTATAGTGATTTCGAGAAAAATGATATCTGACCTTCCTCCATTCTCTTTTCAGCGTTCTGCGGTACACCTGAATACATCACCCCCGGGCTTCAGGAGAATCAAGGCTACACTAAGACGGGTCGATTGGTGGACGCCCGGCGTTTTGCTGTACGAGATAATGACCGGCCTACCACCCTTCTACGCAGGTGCGTCCTCAGGTCCCCCTGCACCCCAACTTCTTCTAACTCATTTCGTCCGACGAACAGAACGTCAACACGATGTACAAACGCATCTTGCACGACCCTCTCTGGTTCTCCGAAGACATGCCCTCGGAGGCGCGCTCAATCATGACGAGCTTCCTGCTGAGAGACCCGTCGCTGTGGGATGGAGAATGGGGTAGAAGAAGAGTAGTCCTCGATGACGAGGAGCACGAGGCATGGTGCACGAATGTAAGGGAGGACAGTGAACGCCCCAAGGTCTGTGCGAAAAATCAGTTTGGTTACGAAAGGCAGGGTAACGGAGCTGTAGGACGTGGTGAATCCAGAGATCTCCAAGACCCTTGGGTCATTTCGGGATGCGAAATCAAGTGACCGCAACTTGGGGCACTGTTGAGTGATCCTCGTGAACCGTTCCCACTCAGGCATCGTTGTAGGTAGGGCAGTTCGCCAACTCCTGAGACTCGGTAAACCGCTTTCGTCCATGACAAAGGCACCAAAGTACTCGACAAGCGCTTCGAGCCGAGGAGTATCAAGCCTTGGCTGGTCAGCGGTACCGATCCCTGAGACCCACACCTCTCGCACGTTGGGGAGAGAAGTCGGTGGGAGCAAGCCAAGTTCTCCGGATACCATGGTTTTGGTGGTAACAAACGTGTCCCACCGTTCTGCAGTGCTCCAAACGGTTCCAAGATGGCTCGGATCCTGTTGTCTATGTGGTTCACATGGATCCGGACGTGCAAGGGCGCGGATTTTGCCCTCTCCAACAGTGGATGCACGTTACTCCAAGCGAATAATACCTCGATGTAGCTCCATAGCTCCGGAGTGTTTAAAACGGCGTTGTTCCACTTTTTCGATACAATCGCAGTCGCTCGAGTGCCTGGATACGGTCATGCGTCGGGTAGAGAAATTGGAATAGGAAAGCGCAAGGCGGGATAGGAAGAAGAGTCAGGTAGATATATTCAAGTATTTCTGTAGGTAGGCGATCCATTGTGGTGATGGGGAGTGAGTGCTGGGGCGGGAGGAGGCCGTGGCCAGGGCTATGCTGTAGACTTTCCCGCGGTCCAGGTTCCTGGGAGGTCCTAGATTTGCGGCGTTGTACGTGGTAGACCTCAAACTTGGGAAGCTCGTTGTCCCTTGAGCAATGATAGACGACGAGAAGGCGTGACAGTTTCTCCTTATCTATCTCCACTCCTCTCGGGGCAAATGAGACAGAACAAGTTTTTCTAGAGGTGGGGACCGCGGATATCGTTGGCAGCCCCCAACATCGATACCATCCTTTTCATCGAAGCTAGGCAACATTAACAGAATGTGAAACGATCTATCTTTTATATACCACGAGCCAGGACGGTCTGATGGCATCGTCATTGTACACAACAAGCTGCAATGACCAGGTAGTAAGTGGCCATCCAAGAAAGGGGGCAGGGTCTTACGGACTTCTTCATGAACCAGCTCATAACCCGGCTCTCCGATTACCTAGAAAATGCAAAACCTTGAGCCAAGAGCAGCAGAATAGTTTTTAACGTGCCACCTACAGAGTGGTAACCGCTAGGCGGATCAGCGAACTGTCGACTTTCAGCAGTGTTCCGGGTCATCTTGTAGCCTCGACCGATCAGCACATTAGCGAGTATCATTGTCGAGTACTCCGAGGTCAAACCGCCGTTCATTACCCAGTCGTCTGCCCTTTGTGGAATAAAAGTTTGGCCAGTATTTCAGACAGTGACCAAAGAGCTATCGAGCTTACTTCGACGAAACCGGAGTGGTATATATCCCAAGTCCAAATCTACCCAAGCATGGGATTATTTTAAGAGGCCGAGCCTAACGCCAGCCCCCAAGCACCTACCTATGGAAGGTTCGCGAGAAAGGGTTGGCCTTGGAAACTTGAAAGGAGTTGCGTAGAATACAGCACGTTGGGCAGCGAGATTGTGTGCACAAATCTGGGCTCGCGGGATTCTCCCCAATGTTACAAAGCCTTTTTGTCCCATGCCAGCTACGGCGCTCATTGCCAGGCATCTTCCCCTGAGCTTTGAAGTTTCCTTCCGACTCAATTTTACCTCTAATTAGGCAAATCAGTCAGAAGCACGCCTTGGAAGGGATCTTGAGAACAATCTTACTGGTAGGCAAGGTATGCATCTGTTGACTGTTTACTCTGAACGATCTTGTAAGCGAACGCTACTGTTGCCTTGGTCTTGTGTGTATGGAGCCACGTAATATCAAATTGACTAACAACTGAATATTTTGGCGTTAATAAAGGGAGTGACGAAGTTCGCGAGGACTGCTAACTGTTCGAAAACATGGGATCGTTCTTGTCGAGGCAGATCAGGAGTGGTGCTTGGTCTTGAGCCTTCCTGAGACATTTTGGCCCACAAAATTCAAAGTGCGTCCTTGGGTATCTTTTGCAAAGTAGGCAAGCAGGAGAACCATCCTTGGTCACGGCATCCCTGGGAGACTGTACAGTTCAGTGGTGACATGATAGATATGTGGATCTGACAACGCACTCCCGGTGTCGAATACAACAGAACTTGCTCCCCTCAATGGATATAGGCTTCTCGCATCCTCCCAAGCTACAAATAGGAAGTGGAAGTCGCGCCCTTACTTCGTAGATCAGAAGGTGGGTAGGGATGATCGCAACAGCATGGTAGCAGAAAACGAGGCCCAAGTCATCCACACCTCCCTAGATGACCCGACATTCAGTTAGTTGAAATACGTCTGATTAGACGAACGCACCGCATACGAATTGGATATTTCAGTGGGATCGTTCAAAGTGACTACCCGGCACTGAAGAAGGGCGTATTTTGAACGCCTAGGTCCTTGGGGGTCGATAGTGACAGAGATGTGATGGGAGTTCACTGGATTCATATATGTATAGATGCCAGGACCGTAGCTGAGCCACCAAAACTCATTAGTAGAATAACGGTAGGGTATAAGAAGGGAACCCAATTACACTCCATCGTGGAATGGTGCTCCAAAAGGGATGTTGCTGAACGCACTATTGATGGCGTGACAAAGAGTGCACGAACGACCTTTGCACGAACGAATTACTTCATTTCCACACTCAGCGACACTGCAAGTCACCGCTCCCCCGTAGTAACTGGTGACGACTGTATGGTTGTCGTTCATCTCCCTGCGGAATGAGGGTCGTTAGTTATCGGGAATAGTTTCCTTTCATTAAAATATTGGTGGTTACAAAGCCGTATTGAAGCGTTGATAGACCTCGTTCCGGATCTGAATACTGTATATTGCTTCCAATGAGCTTAACTCTGTTCTATCCGATACCCAGCGCTCCTCCATCCGTTGACTGACTAAGGATGAGTGGCCGTTTAATTATCAAATACTTTAGATCACCGCGTTGAAAGCAGCGCGCACTTTTCTGCGTTAATGGGAAGCTAAGGTTCTCCCGAAGAAGCGTGACCGTCTCCTCGATTCGGGGTGAAGCAGGGGCGGGCGTGGGTATGCCAGAAGTGGCAGCCTTATGACTTGCTTGGTAGCAGAGGGCTCCGCAGTTCTGCGAAGAGGGAAGGGTAGAAGAAGAACATCATGACAAGTGTGGCGTATTTACTGTGCACATATGGTCATTTTTGTCCATACAAACGTTCAAGGTTTTTTTTTCGCGGTTAATACGCTAGAGAACACTCTGTGGTGAGAGGGCGTCTGGAGGTTGGGAGGGCGTCTGGAGGTGGTGGAGAGAGCTCGTGTCAAACACGTGCCAACAAGCTATAGGCCTCCCAGACTGCTTTCTTAGCCCCTGGCAAAGCCCGATAACCTCCCTTCGTCATGAAGCCGAAGTCTATGACAGTAGGTATGGGAAACCTCCACCGCTTTATCACGGTCATTAAATCCGTCAATCACGTCTCCGGCTTGAAGATGTCCACTTGCGTACTTGAAGGTGGCGCGGTGCGAGCATGGCATCAGCCCGCTACGTTGTTACTTTGATCCGTTATTGGACTCTTCGTCATGTGCGCAACTCCTGGGGCTATCCCCATAGCCTCGGCTCCCATGGCCTCTATGCCACTTTCACTCGACCAGGGAAGGGTCGTCACCGGTATTCCGTGCCTCACTTTCCTGCCTTCTTTGCTCGCTCTCATCTGATGCCTTCACAAGATCCGACATTATCATCACTGATCAAAAGGGGCTTCTAGAAATGAAACGCGAGCTGTCGTCAGACAATGGGATTACGGGAGAGGCGGCATTCTCGATTACTGTATAAGAGGGACCGGGGCTGTGCGGTAGACTTTCCCGCGGTCCAGGTTGCTAAGGGGCCCTCAAACTTGGTCGAGTCCTTCGGATAACATCAGGTGACGAGAAGACGAGGGCAAAGCCGAAACGTCAAATTTGCTATCCCCAACCTTCACAGATGCGCTCTCAAATGTATTTTTTTGACGGTGCTACGAATGGATTTCAGCGTGGCCTGCCGAAACGGGACACCAAAAGGACAGAAGACAAAGGAAGGAACAAAAACCAAATAATGTACATAATAAATAGATGGTTTACGGTTTTTAATGTAGGTTTTTGGGTGGAAGGACGAAATGGTGGCCGAATTTGGTCATCTGGCGAGCGTGTTCTCCAGAGGCCAAGCAAGTATTAGGTTAGTTCGAGATCAATGGCCCAAAACCACTTCGAACTCACACATTTACGATGGGGCAATTGCCGGGATCCAATTGACGGGAAAATGTTTGTCGAACCACGGGCGCCACATCGAGTCCAACTCCGCAACTACAGGCTCGTAAGTTCCAGCAGCGTTGCGGTGTTGATGATACTCGATCTCCACCCCAACTCTCTCGGATACCTCCTTCGGAACCGCTAAACCCCATTCCTGAATGGCCCTAAACCCGGAGGAACCCACAAACCGGATGCGAGACAGACGCGGACAGGCTGGAGATAGAGGGATAGCGAATGGGATGAAGTTCTTGTAGTGCTGGAAGATGATTGTCTCCAGTTGGGGAGCGCGAACGTAGGGTAAGAAGTCGAATCTACGAGTAGCTGGATCCATAACCAGCTCTTTCAATGCAGGGAACAGAATGTGGTCTGCCACTTGATCGAAACCCGACGCCACCAGCGCTGGAGGGGCGTATTCGGTATGCACGAACTCAAGCGACTCCAAGGACGGACACAGCTGAACGACGCGAATCAGGCGCTCCCACTCCCACCTGTTTACAGGGAACGCGGTATGCCAGCGCTTGAGATTCGGAGCGCCGGCGGTCTCAAAATTGGGGGCACTTGAATACTCGACCAACTTGTTCATAAGAGGGGCTTGAATGGTCGGGTGATCATTCCCCACAAATCCGGCCAGCCAAACTTCCTCGACCATGGGGAGAGCGCACGGTGGAAGCAAGCGGAGGGAGCTACCGAAGATGTACCCAACACCCATGTAGGTCTTCCATCTATTCGCGCTCGCCCATACGGTTTTTACGGCGTCTCGAAACGCGCTGTGCGTCTGTCCGATGCTGAACTTTATTCGGACGTGCAATGGAACTGCTTTCGAACGCTCCAACAACAGACGAGGGTCTCCGGTTGTAGCCGATACCTCAATGTAACTCCACAGCTCGGGTGTATTGATTACCGCGTCGTTCCACCGTTTCGACACCGAACGAAAACGGGTGAGGGCTTGAATCCGATCTCGAAGGGGATGGGTTCGGTCAAAGCTGATCGTGCATGGTGGAATTGGGAGAGAAATCACGTATATAGAGCTGAGGAGTTCGAGAGGAAGCCGATCCATAGAGGCCCAGAGTTGAAGCTTTTGCGAGTGGTTGAGTTCCGGCGGAGGTGAGAGAAAAAAAGGTGTTTGTGCCGTTCGTGCAACGGAAGTTCGGAGGTAAGCCAGCGTGTTGCCGTAACAGCCGAGCGTTCGGGTCCTGGCCAGAATTACGATGACCCCTGAACTTCATCATGATGAACGTCGTGGAGAAGAGTCGCTCCATGCGACCACGGACTGTTCGCCTTCTAATACGATCGTCGACTCCACGCAGGAAACCTCGATCGACGGGAGCTTCGGCCACAGATTGGCTACAGACCCAGATCTCGCACCCAACACAACCGTCTCAGGGGGTACCAGGACTTCGGCT
>WSTX01005339.1:16118-28873 GCA_019633405.1 Tulasnella sp. 408 | reverse complement strand
CCGCCGGAGGAAGGTGTGGGCGGTGGAGGACGGGAATGTAAAGCCGTGCATGTGCTTAGGGATCACAAGTACGGCGTGACGGCGCTTGCGTGGTCGTTGGACGCCAAGATTTTGATCACTGGGGCGGAGCAGACGATGAAGATGTGGGATGTCGAGGTACGCAGGACGGACGGTTCTTTCGAATAATGAGACTGACTTTGGACATCTGCTCTTTCCTGCGTAGTCTGGGACGGCTATCGTGGACATGAAGGGACACAAGCAGTGCATCAGCGCTATCGCTGCGTTACCGGACGGTACAGGATACGTATCAGGAGGGATGGACAAGACAATCATCTTCTGGGTGAGCCGGTCCAGATCGTTCTTTTGCTTCGAAAACGAGCTAATGCATGAGATCTCCGACGCATAGGATATTAAAGGCGGGTTGGTAGACGAATGGGCGTCACCTTCCATGCGTGTGCTGGACCTCGCCGTAACACCAGATGGGACGAAATTGGTGGTCGTAGCCGTCGTCGACAGGGACACGGGAATGTCGGACCTTCCGTTCGAACAAGGCTTCCGATCGATATCGAGTGGGGTCAAGTCCCCGTCGAAGCCGCCGAGTTCGAGGTCGTCGCTGCACAATGGCATTTCGCACAGCGGCAGCACCCCGGGAGCTTCGTCGTCATCTTCGGCAGCGGTGGGCGCGGCGTTGTCGTCGCATTTGATGTTTGATGAAGACAATGGAGTACCGATGAGGAGAAGGATCATTGTGTACGACTTGCAGACGAAGGAAGAGGTCTTGTAAGTGTGATATGTCGAAGCTTGCGAGCTTCCACTGCTGACGCTTAATTGTTAGCAAACTCTCGATGCCCAAGGAGATCACGAGTTTGAGCATATCTTCAGACTCGAGGTACGCGTTGATCAACCACTCACCTGATGTAAGTCTGGACTGGCGCAGCAGTGAAAGTGGCAGCGGGCTGATCGATTGGGTCCCACACCTGCAGGACTTGCTATTGTACGACCTTGTGAAACACCGGACGGTTCGCAAGTTTACCGGCCAACAGCAGCAAAACGACGTCATACGGAGTTGCTTCGGAGGAGTGGACGAGGACTTCATCCTAAGTGGTAGCGAAGGTACGTCGACTCCGGGACTTGCCAGACCCGGTGGCAATTCCCAAAGCTGACTCGATGATCTCCCGCTGCGGAAATACCTAAATTCACAGACAGCAATGTGTACATATGGAGGAAAGAGACTGGGACGCTCGTCGAAGTATTGTCGGGGCATGGCAAAGGAAATGTGAACTCGGTGGCCTGGAACCCGAAGGAAGTGGGCATGTTCGCATCATGTTCCGACGATCACACAATCCGGATATGTAAGTTTACTGCCCGCATTCCCCGACCCACGCCTCCACTTCTCCTCCTCCCTCGCTCTCTCCGGGGCCCGCTCTGGGGCCTCCTCATTATACTATTTGCAATGACTAACTCAAAACCTATTTCGCATTTTGCATTTGCTCTTCGTCCAACCAGGGGAAGCTCCGCCAGCCGGGGTCGCACTCACCGAGGATTTGTCGTCCCCATCTCTCTCGAATGGAGATTACGATGGACGAGCGTTCTCGCCCCCACCGCCATCCAAATCTCAATCCCCGGCCAGATATTCACATCCGTACCGATCGGACTCGTTCGATGCCAGCGCGGGAGTTGCTGGTGCTGGAGGTGGAGGAGGAAGTGGGAGTGGGACCCTTTGGCCGCGAAACGTTCGATGAAAATTGAGGTCCACCTAGGGATTTCATTTTTCTTTTGTCTGGTCGGAAGGTCTGGCCTCCGATATTGGGCCCATTCGTTCCGTCTTTCCCTTCCTGTTCCTTGCAGCTTCGGCTTGGACCTTTGTCACCCGCTCCTATCGCGTACGTTCATTTCTGCTCTCCTTCTCGCTCCACTCATGGGGTCATCGCTCTCAACCACGGTCTTCTCTCAGCATTCGCATTTTCTTTTGCATTGATGTCCCTGTTCTCTCTCCTTCCCTGTGTCATAACTTTCGACTGTCGCCCTGCTTTCTTTCTGTTCTAGACGTCCCTTCCAGTGTCAAACGGTTCTCGCTTTTTGTTCGTCCTTCTTTCTCTCGTCATTCTACAAATTGTATTGTACTATCTAGCGTCTTCCAAGTCAAGAAACGAGTGCAGAAACGAACCTTGAGGATCTTGAGAGCTTGACTTTGCGAATACCACCGCGTTGGAGGCAAACGATCGTAAGATGCGATGGCAACGTAATGCAAGTCCAGGTTGCGGCTTGGAGAAGCGAGCTTGTGCCCCTCAAAAATGAAGTTCGGAGGTCCGTCTGGCCGAGAGTCTGATAACAATAGCGGCGTTTGCCATGGACCTCCTGTCGCTGCGGCAGCCTCGATGTCTTGCAGCGGGGAGCAACCAGAAACCCTTCCAGAGCACGGTGTCGCCCCCATATCTTCGCAAGCTTGAAGATCGCCGTGCCGAACACCGTACGGTCGTCCCACAATGAAGGGCCAGAAAACCGTGGGGGAATAGCGTGTTTTTCGTCGCCCGGCCTAGAAGGCCGCGCAGAGCCGGCCTCGAGGTCTAAGTCCAGCTGGGAATAGACCGAATGGAGGTAACTGGTGTGAACTATGACGGTCGGTATGCGACAACCGGTTGAACGCGTTGAGCAGTCACGGGTCTCGGTTCTGCCGTTCGCTCATGCCATATGCGGGCTGAATGTCTCCGAAGCTAAACAAGCAGCGGAGCAGTTCCAGACAAGTGGTTTAAGAAGTGGTCACTCGGTCCAGTTTCGGACGAACGTCTGTTATGCTTAGAGCTGGGGGGAGGTTGAGTCCGCCGGCACAGGACGACGGACGTCCGCAAGAGCGTCGGAAATATGCAAGCATACCCTGCAGGGCACATAACATGGTAAAGTTGGTAAAGTTACGGGTCGTCGTCGAGTCGGAGGAACTTGGGAAGGATTGCAGAAATTGAGGATCGGTGTTGTGGAGAAGGGGCACGAAAGGGGAGGAGAAACTTTCGCCCCGGAGGACCTGGAGGGACCATGGGCGGGCGGACTTCGCTATCAACAAAAAAACCTCGACACTCAGGCACTTCTTACCTACTTTTTTCTTGTGGTACGAACCTGGGCATTCGCATTATCCGCTTTACCCATGCCCACTCCACAATCCTTTTTCCAAAGCGGATGAATAGTTGAAGTCCGCCGTTACGTTACAGCAACCAAGACAGATACATATCTCAAGAATCTGGGGCCAGAAATATTAGTCAGGCTCTCGAGACCTAGATCTGGGAGTTTTCTGATCTCTGCTTGTCTTGCCAAATTTCGAAGACCCAAGGCCCGGGCCACTCGGATGTAAAAATTTTCAACTGAATCCAGTTTGGGAAGACTGGAGTCCGGAATTTCTTTATGGTGTCAGGTAAAGAAGCTGCCTGAATTGGACATCTCAGGAGGCCTGGGTAAGTTCTCTAGCGGCAACCCTAGATGCATGCACGCGAATCTGTGGCCGAGGGACACGAGAGGACTTCTGTATACCAGTATCCGTACTTCGGTAGCCCCGTTGGCAGAATGCTTGTCGAACCAATAGAGTGGATGATATCGATAGGTGGAGATTGGAAGAAGACCCGAATTCGTGAGGCGTGAGACCCCCACGGGCTTCAAGCCGTCCGTCACGCGAAAAAACGGCCCGCTCACCTCACTGCTTCGCTGATGCCCGCCAAAAGAATTTCGGCCTTGTGGCTTGCAACTCGGGCTTGACTTTTTGAGCCCAGCTTCTCTCTTCCCAAAATGAGGTTGTCTAATCTGTCTGTTAGGGGACTGCGGCCTCCTATGTCTCGATTCGCGGTCAGGCGTAGTAGTTCTTCCATCAACATCAAAGGTCGATGAAGGACACGTCATTCGGAGATTCTTATCTTCTCCGGTCTGCAAGGAATTGTTTTGCTGCCTAACATGGGGTGCTGGTGAACCATCCAAAGGGACGCTCTTGGAACTCCTGGAAAGAACCGTAAACGCTCCATCTCTTTTACTTCCGCCGAGGGGTCTACCACACTTACAATACGTGTTGGAGTTCCCAAATGCAGAGGTTCACTAGTGCCTAACACGAGTCTACCTATCGGGGGTCGTCCGCGGAGCACCGTATCCAAGCCGCGATTGGGTAGTCAGCGGCCCCATCGGAGCGAATGCCCCGTGTAGGGATGCTATTCTCACTGACCGGGGGAACTATGGACCATTAATCAAGTCCTAAAGCACGTTTCAAGTCTCTCAAGTGAGCGTTGCTGTACGATCTCGCCTAATACCCCGCCGGGCTTACAATACGACCTTGTAATATTTACCGACGCCATACCCAAGCATCCAGTCATGCACAATGTGTCAAACTAGCATGTGGCTGAGATTTTCTCAGTTCGTTTGACCTGTGGCTTGGCTCTGTGTGCGACAGTGCGTGTGCGGGGTTCAGGCCAAGCAGCTCGATCCAAGAAGCCGCCTGGAGGTCCTGAAGGCTCGTATGTTCCCTAGAACGACTTCAAAAGCCACATAAAGGCGTTCTAGGCACTTAATTCTAGGTGCTTCTCGGCTGAATTAGGACTATAGAGTCTTGGCGGGACTAAATGTCGCCAGTTTCTCAGGGAGAACATGCCCGTTGAATATTCTCTGGCAATTGTCAGCCCTCGCGTACACGAACAGTTCCCAATGGACCTGATGTAAAGAAGGAAGATTCTGGAACGCTTGCGGCCCGTATGGCGTGGGGATTTAGACGTAAACTCTTCATCGTTTCTATCAGCCCTATGTCTGGCTTGTCAATTGGGCTCCAACGACGCCGGTGCACGAAGCATCCTGGGGCAAAGCTCTGAAGACCCCCCACGAGTCTTGCTTATGGCAATCTCCATGCGCATGCCATTGATTCAATGGTCCGGCACCAGCTTCTAAGTCTCGTTCTCCGGCCTGCTGCGCTTTTCGCCTCAGCCGCGCCAGTCAGCTGCATCAGGCGCAAACCTCATTTATGTCAACACTTGGTATTGCAGCTCTAGCCCATTGCTTTCGGATCATGCCTCATGACCGCTTGTGCACCTGAAGCCGTGGTTTTGACACCTTCTCAAGAAGTGGAGTGAGACCGGCTTTGCCCTCTGGTGGCTGCTCCGCACTTGCCGCATTATCAAGCAGGCCGGGCTAGAAGCAAGCTTATTCTCGCCCGGACCATTGACGTTGTCCATTACAACAAGGTCGGCTCACTCTCAGCCGCAATGCTGACTGAATTTCGATTGCTGCCTCGCCGAATGTCGTAACACGCGGCCTTATGCCTATCACCTGACAAATCGAAGAATACTCGTACGGCAGTATCGTTATGTCAACACTTTGAAACACTATTGGGAATTTTTACTCGATGTCTGCAAGTAAAACAGAAAGCAATCCTTTTCGCACATGCTTTCTCGCCTAGCTTAAGGTCTCGCAGGCCTTCGGACAGGGGTCAAACTTTGACCGACAGGTGCGCGTGTCGCATGGCCGCACCCTTTTCCTCGCTTCCCTTCCTCAGGTTGACTAGGTACACATTCGACCTGTCAACATTAAAAGAGGTCATTCCGCTAGGAAACTATGGGATCGGGGATCCATGATGCCTCAATTTAGCCTGTCCCTGCAGGCAAAGACAATCCGCCATGATGGCACCACAACGAACAACGACGCCCCCCCTCGGACTCCGGCGGTTATTGCGGCGGACCGAGTTCCGGAAATATCCCTGTCCGGCTTGTCTTCTGCAATTTGCAACGCCCCTTGGATGATCCACGTCGCGTGGGTGGGCGAGCAGGACCTGGTTCACGTTTGGACTGGAGGAGCGGGCGAACGAAAGCCACATGGCCCAAAACTGGCAAACCCGCGGTGGCGGGGGCGGATCGAAGAAGCATCATGTAAACGCTACTTAAAAATACTATTTACCACATCTTTACGTGACTATTGGTTGTACAGGGCTAGAAAGATACTTGCAAAAGAGAAAGGAAAAAGCTTCAAGGTGCTGGAGAGAGAATCACGCAGACGCGTGGGGGGTTTCCGGGGGAACGGGTCTTCTTAGGGGTTTTTCGGCAGGAAGGATTGATTTAAGGATTGTGTTCTCCGACACTAGCGGCTTTCGTTGCGGTGTGAAAATAGCGCAACGTAATTGCCCTTCGCGCGTGCGTGCGTTTTTGATTGAGCACCTGAAGAATCCCACTTCCCTCATTTAGCCATGTTCCGCTTTATCTTGCACTCGGTCCACGCGTACGGACCGCGCCCTGTGTTCAGGAGTCAAGTAATGTAAAGTTGAAGTTGGGATTCAATGATCTTTTGACATATAGGGGATCTCATTCAATATCAGGTTTGGGGGGCGTAATTCTCTCTCAGTGTCACGACGATCGCAATTAGGATTACACCGACACAGGGCTAGACCCGTCGGGCGTGGTGGAATACATACAAATCAAGCAGGCGACCACATATACCTATGAGAGACCCATAAAAAGGACAACCGGCTATTTACAATCAACGACTGCCGGACGCCCTAGAACGGGCGAAAATGAGATCAGCCATGGAAGTGTGAGGCGGTTGAGGGTTGGAAGGGGTTTGAGAGGTGGAAGGTTCCACACTTTGATTTGAGGTCCCGAGGCGAGGCTGTCGTGTTATCGAAGAAGGTGCGGGAGGAGAGAATGAGGGTGTGCGAGAGTTGGGCAGGGTGACAGAACGTGCTGGGGGTTGTAGCCGACCTTTGGGCGTCGACGCGCGACTAGTAGCGAGTGGTCTGATGTCACCGGAAGCAAGCGTTGATGATTTGCTGGGCGACTGAAGGAAAGGTGGTGTTGAGGGAATCCGTGAACCAAGAGAAGCGGTGGTGGTGCGGGAGGAGGAAATGGAAGACACGTTGGAAACGGCCGTAGAAGTGGAAGCGGTCGAGATCGTCGAGGCTGTTGAGAGACGTCGAACCACCGCAGGAGGCTTGACTGACACGCTGCCTCGTGCAAGCGAAGACGAGGAAGCGGGGCTTGAGATGGGGCTGGAAGAGGGTCCCTTTCGGTAAACCGCGGTGGCCTTCATGGTTTGAGAACGCGCTTTCTCAAGTAAACTCTTGGGTCTCGTTGGAATTGATTCACCTGGGAGGGGGTGGTGTGCGGGTAAGAGAAAAAGGAAAACAAAAGCAGTGTAAGTGCCCGAGCAACTGGTATGTGAAAACTCTCTGGGTGGGTTCATGTAACAAAGATCCGAGAAGCGGATTTCGCCCGTTGCGGGGGGGACGAGAGATCCCGTCGTCCGCTGCCTGATTAGGATCACGTCAAAGAAAAGCTTTGGGAAGTGCACCAAAGCGAGCAGGAGACGCCAGTTCGCTTCTGCATCCGGTAGACTCCGAGAAACTTCGACCAGCCAACGGGAAGGTCGACCCATTATGGGGTCCCTAATCGAGTCCTCTAACGATGTCTCGTCATTTTTCGGTCGGCATCCACCCTCCGGCAGATACGCGGCCAGTGCCGATGCAGGATAGGTTGGCGTTATTAATGAACGCCAAGTTGTGGACGCATCGGGAAGGAACGGCAGACGCATTTGGTGCGGGGAGTGCAGCGGAACCTGGCCTTTGAGAGACATGGAGGCAGACAGCAAGGTTGCACAGCCACAGCCGTCATTCGTGCCAGGACTGAATACATGCTGGGTGGGTGGGGGGGGAATGAATGCGTGGAGAGGGCGAGACAATCCAACTCACCCCATCGTGCTCTCTTTGACGGTGGAGCTTTATCTGTTCGCTGCAGCTCGCGTTCTCTCTTCTCTGCCGTCTTTCGCTCCTTCGCTTCTCGCAGGCGCAGAGCGGCTAGCGCAAGCTTGTCTTCGTCGTTCCGCGCAGATTCCTACATCGCAAAGCGGATATTTCGTCAGCCGCGGGTCGTCATCATCCGGCGGGGCGGGATGACCCCCAAAATGAAGGCACTGGTGAATAAAACCCAGAACGGGGAAACTCGACCAGGGAGTTCAATAGACTGCAAATAGGCTTCGGTCATTCGGGGATGGACACCGAGGTAGCGTTATTGCTTCCGACAGAAGCCAATGAGCATACGGATGGATGGAAATCCGACTTGCTGCGTATACGGAACTCAACACAGAAAAGAAAAAATCACGGGAAAGCCGGAAAAGGGAAAACGGCCCTTACATCGTACAATCTCCGCCAATTTGCGGTTCCTGCAAACTCTCCGTTCTGAAAAGCGTCGAGCTTTTCTGGGTACTTCTCGAAGAAGAACTTCTTCCATATATCTGTGTTTTGCAGGGTTCGGGAAACCGGGGAAGTTGTGTGAGTACTGGGGAGGGGTGGCAACCGAGAAAGGCAAGAGGAGCCGGGGAACGGTGATGATAGTGGTGTGGCCTGACGCTTCGGACTTACCTTGGTCTTGCTCCTTGAGGTGCTGTAAAGTCCGATGACGTATATGGGCAATTTGAAACGAAGATTTCCGAGATAAAGTAGAAAGGGATCGGTCAATTAGAAGCCTTTAGACGTCCGCGGGCGGCGGGGTAAGGGAGGACGGGAGGCGGTGCAAATCGGAGTAAAAACCTCCAGGTTTGACCCCGGGTCCCTGCCTCCCCAGCGTCCTTGCAACCCCGGAGAGAGGTAAGGACGAGAGATAAACTATGCATGACGCACCGGAGATGAGTTTTCAAGTCTCCGTAATATTTCCGGCGTGCACCGTTTATCTTCCAAGACCAGCTTGATGATGTGCCACGGCATGGATCCGAAGCTATCGATTGCTGTGCATCAAAACACAAATAAAAATCAGCACGTGTTGATAAATAAATAAAAATATAGAGAAGAGAACGCCGTGCATGGGGTATAAGGGAAGAAAATGGAAAAAAGTTCGGGGAACCTCGAGCGTTAAAAGTCAGCTTCGGGGAAAAAGCGTCCGCACGTAACCTTTAGTTAGGGCCAGAGGAACGGCCGGAACCTCGGCGGAACTAGTAAAGGCCCGGGATTGCGCACATGGAGAGTGAGCGAGGGAGAAGGAGGGGGGAGGGGTTCGAGTTCGGGGTACACGGGTAGAAAAGCGGCAAGGAAGCCGGAAAAAGCTACGCTAAACAACGTGGAGAGAGGGCAGGGCCCACAAGGTTACTTACAGTTGAGATGCATCCCGATGACTAGCCATCGCCGGAGTTCGGGGATTGTAGGAGAATCGGTATTAGCGAAGGAGATCAAAATATTGACCGAATCGGGGGATCCGAGCGTGGAAGCGTAGGAGAGGTTGCGCCACGAGGAACGAACCAATCAGGGGTCCGAATTTGTTTCTTACCTTTGACACAGATGGATTTCAAGCTAGGGACGTTGGTGTCGTCGATTGTCGGAGGTTCAGCGGTAGCGCTCTGTGCGAAATCGGCGTCCTCGATATCCATGGCTGAAGGTCGGGGGTAGGTTGGAGCAGTGGGTGGACGTGGAAGAATGCGAACAGGAGAACGATGTGTGTGTGGTTGGGATGTGGCGAGGAAAGCAAACGCCGTTAGTGCGCTTTCCAAGTCCGGTAACGCCGTTTAGCGCGTCGTGCCCCCGCCGGCTTCTTTGTTTCGTTTTGGGCCAAGGACTGCTGTTTTTTGTTTTTGCGTCACCGCTCGCGCTGCCGTCTGCCCTCCCGCCGCGACGCCGACGGAATCGTCGGGCGACGGCTGGCCGGATGGGCCGGGCATCGCGTCTAACTTTTTTGATCGTCCTCAACGTTAGCGTCGTCCACACATTCAGTCGCGTACCATACGTGTTTCTAACGGCATGCGCTACGATACACCCATGCTCTGCCCATTTCCATTACCCTTAGCTCGGCGGGTCCTGGTCCCTGCGCAGTCCCAACAATTGGGCCCTCTCTTCATCTCTAGGCCATTAGGCATTTCCCCCTAAGATTCTCCGCGGGCACAGCGCAAGACGGGGGACGGGGGGCTTGCGATCGCGGAACCCATCGTCCATGGCATAGGCGCGGCTCGGCGAAACTGCTCGGAGACTCGACCTGCTCTGGGCTCACCCGCAGGGGGGAAGAGAGGGAAGTTGCAATGCAATACGGTAAGCTTCCTTTGTTAGATTTCAGGGTGGCCTTGAATCTCGGAAAGATACGATTGCGGCGCTCCAGCTTTCAGAGTGCATCGGACAGTCGAAAACGACGGCCGCGCGCCGGGCCCATGCAAACTCACTTGAAGACCCCGACACGCAGACGAGCCTCCCCACCCGTCCTATGTAGCTCCGAGGGGGGGCTTTTACCGCGGAGAATAATCAAAGCGCAGGGTATTTCCATTTCTTTTTTGTGAAACCCCCTCGCAAAGCCAGCGACGCGCTGTCGTGGGTCCTCTATTGACCCACCCATGCGCATCTCCCCGACATCGACGATTGATCTAAACCTCGGGGGGCCATTCAGAACACACCATACGCAACAGGTTCCTTTTTCCGAACAAGCCACACGCAAAAATTTTGCATTTTATACGCTCTTTTCTTAAGATTGCGTGTGTGGTAACGAAACGAAACAGACACAGCGTGGGGTCCAGCCCGATCCTATTCCGTTAACATTCGGGCTTCTTGGAATGCGTGTGCGCGTAATCTCCTCAGCACGACCAATCGATGCTGGGCGGTGTGGAAGTTTTTGGTGCGAGACCCGGGCACGCGTGGGGGGGCGAAAGAGATCTGCCAGTTCGGATTCCCGATTCATGTGGACGGAAGAGGCAGTGGGCCCAAGTGCACCCTTGAGAATGTAAATAGAGGGGGGGGAAGGCGGGTGGTCGGAGGAACACGTCTTGCCTGCCATGATATCGGGGTGCACGAGAAACAAGGTGTATACATATCGTATGTAATGGTATCCCAGGGATCTCGCTCGCTACTTTCCTCTCTCCCCTGCACCCGCGATGCTTCTTTTCCATTCCAATATCCCCCGCACGCGTTCACCTAAGGGTCTCCAAACCCTTCCGATCGTATACCAGCGAGACTCTTCCTTTCCAGCGCGGCGATCCCTGTAGCTCATAACTCTGCTCATCCCGTCGAGCCCTCGACAGCGAACTTCGACCGCTGCCCCCATTCACCCACCCCGGCCCTTCCACTTTATGCGCCTATAAGTCGCCCTCCCGACCCAAACCGAGTCTTGCTCTTCCTCCCCTTCCTTGACTCGCACCTCATCTCTCTCTCTCTCTCTCTACCACCTCCCCTCCCCCCCTCCCTCCCTCCGCACTAGTCTCATCGTCGTCGGTCTCCCCTCTCCCTGCTGCGCCCAATGTCGGCCATAACGACCAATCCTTTCTATTTTCCCGCACACGAAGTGCAACGCCCCACTCACGACCGCATACATATACGCTCGGCGGAGGAGGCGCACATGCTTTTCGAATCTGTTAGGCTCGGGTCAGTACCCCCCCTCCCCGCAATCGATACCCTTAGCCGTCGCCTCGCTCACCCGTTTCACCTCGTCGCGACCGTGCAAATAGTCTTCTTCGACCTGTGATAAGGAGGCTTAATGACGCTGAGCGGTCGGCGTTCATCCGCTCTGGAAGCGTCTTCGTCTGGGAAGAGTCGGAAGAGGCTATCGGTCTCCGAAGGGTACGTTGCACCCCCCATAGTTTCCCGCCTCATTACTGACTGGACTGGATACCGTGCGCTGGCGTGCTCGTATCGTACATCTAGTGGACAGATGGGTTGATGGTGAGTCGTTTTCGAAAGCTGTGGGCATGATGCTGCGTACGGGTTTTTCTAAATCTGGGTGACCTTTCAGTGGTCCCCGTCAAGGATGAGAGAGCCATTCCTGTTCTACGAGTCCAAGCGGCGCAGCCGGTCATCCACAGTCAGCTCGAACAACGGGTGAGAGACACTGTCGCATGCATGCGTCTGCCTCGACCACCCCCCAGTTTGCTGACAGCATTCCGCCCACAGCGAGAGGCTCTCGACCGACACGTTGGCATCCACTAGTTCCGCCGGTGATGCACCTCCCTCCCCACGCTCCTCGATGGATCAAGGAATCCCTGGTCTGGTCAAGCAGACCTACTCTGCTATCGTGATGGGCGACGGCATCCGGAGGAAATGGCACATGACCGCATACTTCACCAACGCGGACTTTTCTCACCTGCCCACCATTCAGGACGATCCGCGATTGCGGGGTATTAAGGTGCCCAAAGGCATGTACCGCAGTGGGAAGAGTCGTCAAAGCGCCAAGAGCCTGCAGGAGGCATGGAACGGGAGCACCTCTTTGGCCAGCGCCAGTAATCCGGACCTGCATTTCTCTTCGCACGAAAGAGGGACGCAAGGTCAGATGATCGCCCAGACTGCCAGTTCAAGCAGCAGCGGGTACGAATCAGCGTCCCCATCAGGCTCACCTCTCATGGAGCACCCTCGTCGCTCCTCGCCTCCATCACCCTACTCTCGCCCACCCTCCTCGCACAGACGGCCACCGTCTCCCTATTCAGCCGGAGCGTTCCCCCCTCCAACCACGCCGAGCCAGCCAAACGGATATCCCTACGGCCAGCAACCGCAACCCCTTTTGCAACCTCCTTCGGCGCAATACTCTCAGAGAGCGGCTCCGCTGCAGCCCCGCAACCACGTACTGCCACCTCTGCAGTCCACTTATGCCGACCAGCGCTACGTTCCACCGACACAGAGGTCCGTCGGAAGAACCGCTGAAGACGAACGAATGCTCCAAAAATTCCGGCCCATTCCTTAGATTTCTTGTTTCCCGCTTCATCTCAATAGCCCCCGTGGTGCCAGGCGCCCGCATGGATCTGTTTGACGCTTCTTTTACCAAAAGAAAAAAAAGACCTCTCATTGCTTGAGACATCCC
>WSTX01005339.1:4802-15951 GCA_019633405.1 Tulasnella sp. 408 | reverse complement strand
CATGACCATGCTCTTTTTCTCACTTTCCTTTTCCTATTTGGCTTTCTCTCTGTGGTTTCTGATCGAGGTAGATTCCATTGTACGTTGGTAGTTGGCGAAAACCTGAACATCAGTCAGTCCCTCCCTGGCTGTTTGCCTCAGCTTGTCGATGACGGTGTCCAGGTTCCGAGCCCTCATACCAAGGCGCATTCGGCGCAAGTTCAACAAGAAAAGACACAAAAAGCATCTCAGGCCGAACGGCTGGACTCGAATGGACTCGATAAAAGTCGCGAAAGTCAGTGCAAAGTTTGGTCGACATGCATAACCACACAAAACCGAACCCCTGTTCGTCTCTGACTGCCCTTGCTGCCCGCCCCTCGGGACCTAGGTGGACAGAGTCCTATGCACTCGCCCGGCGTCGAAAGCTTATGGCACAATACATCTCACAGCACATCATCTGATATTCTGCTTCGACGCTACAGATGAGGAAGAGAAGCCGGAGCAGGAGATGTGGGTGAGTTCCCCAGTCTGGTCGTAATTACAACCTTGGCTCGCGGCACGCTCACAGGCTGTGTCCGTTGATAAACCCCCCTCCCCCAAAGGTCCCTTACCCACTCATATCGCTGGTAACACGCCTGCCTCAAACTCTCCATGGGTTCGCTCCCTTGGCTTTTCGCACAAGAACATTTGAAACTTTTACCCTGACGTTTGCGCGGGATCGCGACGCTGCAGATGTATTCGATAGCATCAGGGAACTTACCGTAATAAGTACGCACCCTCAATTCCCATTTACCCAACCTTCTTTTCAATATCGATGTCTAACAGTTTATTTAGCCAGGGTGGATCAGTTGTATGCCTTCGACTACGTTCCTAATCCCCCATTTGACACGTCCGACGGTTGGAACATATATAACCCGCGGGAGGAGTTCGCTAGAATGGGAATTGGCTCAAGAAGCAAAGCATGGCGCTTCACTGACGTGAATAAGGACTACTCGGTGTGTTTAGATTTCAATTCAGAAGAGAAAACTCGCAGGCGGTTGAACTTGTCCTTGGTGAACACACGGCTGACCTTCTCTACTTCCGCCCTTTTCTTTCTCTTCATTTGAATAGTTCTGTCCCACGTACCCTGCACGTTTAGTAGTGCCAGCACGTATCAGCGACGCGACGTTGACCTACGCGGGTAAATATCGCAGCAAGACTCGCATCCCCGCACTCGTTTACTTGCATTGGGCGAATTATGTGGGTACACAGAGTCTAAAGGCCAATCTGCCCTCGATTTTGCTTAAAACTCAAGCCCTATTTAGGCATCCATCACTCGCTCGAGCCAGCCCATGGTTGGGTTGACCAACAACAGGTCAATTCAAGACGAGAAGCTCATCGAAGCCATCTTCCAATCCCACTGGGCCGCCGATTCCGCTTTTGCCCCAGTTGTCGACTCCCCTTCCTCGTCCTCGCGGTCTCGTGGTCCAGGAGTCTATGGAGCCACCGCAACGAACCTCATTATCGATGCTCGGCCGACGACCAACGCAATGGTCATGTCGGTCAAGGGAGCTGGCACCGAGAACATGGAATATTACAAGGACGGGAAAAAAGCGTATCTTGGGGTCGACAACATTCATGTCATGCGTGAATCTCTCTCCAAAGTGGCCGATGCACTTCGGGATGCAGACCAATTGGCGTCGCTCCATGGGAAGGAAGCTGCCGTCGAAGGGACCTCCTTTCTGGACCGCCAGGCCCTGCGCAAATCGGGTTGGCTCAAGCACATCTCGGCGATTCTCGACGGCACTCTTATCATAATCAAGAACATCCACATCAATTCATCACATGTCCTCATTCACTGCTCCGACGGATGGGATCGTACAGCCCAGCTGTCGTCCTTGTCTCAGATCTGCCTCGACCCATTCTACCGCACGTTGCGAGGCTTCCAGATCCTCGTTGAAAAGGACTGGCTGTCGTTTGGCCACCGATTCGCTGACCGGTGCGGTCACTTGTCTTCGGAGAAATTCTTCACGACCGCTACAGGCGATGGTCAGGCCGGCAGTGGGAACACCGACGCTGCAGCAGCGTTCCTCGCCTCAATGCAGAACAAGTTTACACCCCAATCTCACCTCAAGGAGACTAGTCCTGTCTTCCATCAGTTCCTAGAATGCGTGCGGCAGATTCAACGCCAATTTCCAGCCCGCTTCGAATACAACGAGGAGTTCCTTAGGCGCCTGCACTACCATCTGTATTCCTGTCAGTTCGGTACTTTCCTTTGGAACAACGAACGCGAAAGGCGTACAGCAGAACCAGGGGTTGGCATGCCGATGGAGAGGACACGTAGCGTTTGGGATTTCCTCAGCTCATCTCATGAAAGGCCCAAGTTTATCAACCCTGAATACGATCCAGCGCTTGACGATCGGGAGAGCCGGTCTCCAGGAGCAGATATGGGTGTACTCCTGTTTGACCCCAAGGACGTCAGGTTCTGGCACGAGCTGTACGGGAGGACAGATGAAGATATGAATGGACGCTTGGTGACGTCGCAAGCGGTTGGTGTCGACGTTATTGGCCCTGTCGACACCGCAGAGGGAGACCCAATAATGCAAGAGGGTGAAGCTAGTGTCGCCAATATTCCTCTTCCCCCGTCGCCGGCTCCGTCCCCTGTGCCAGGAGATGCAACAAAGCAGACGAGCCTACCCTACCAACCCCGCTCCATGTCGTCACTCCGTGCTCCGTCCCTGACAGTTCCTCCGAGCACAGGCGGAAGCACTTCGGCGTCACCGTTGTCTGCTGCAGCGGAGGTTCCAGGGCAGCCTCCTCTCTCCCGGTCAGATAGCTTCCGACCAATGGAAGCATCCGGATCGGCGTTCTCCTTGAAAGCCGCTTCGGTCGGACAGGCCCCATTTTCAGGCTCAACAGCAGCACCGCAGCCGCGCTCACCGACGCCAAAACGGACGGTGGCGGAAGGTCCGTCGGTCGCATCGATGGGAGTCGCGGGATTCCGGTCCTTGTGGGGTCAAGTTTCTTCCAACGCATCGGCGGCTTTGACAGTTGTCCAGGGAGCGTATGAAGGCGCTAGAAAGGACATACGAGTCCCCGCGTTCCAACTCCCGGGAGGATTTTCCGGACCACCGTCTGCAGCCGGCGGAGGCGAAATGCAGGAGAAACTCGGCTCTTCTTCCGCTGACCGGAAGTGGAGTGGGTTCGAGGACGAGCCTTCCCCGTGGGCCAGTAGCACCCGTTCTGTCCCTTCTCCGTTGTCGGAAAATCCTTGGGCGACAAGTAGTGCACCGTTACCGTCCACCGCCTTCTCTCAGCGACCTCTCGAGTCATCCTCATCCTACATCAGACAATCGACGTCGGAAAATTCGAAGCCGCTTGGATCGGGATCGGTAACCCAATCTAGGGTGTCGGATTTTCCGGGCCTTGAAGACCCTCTGTTTGCTCGGCGTCCGGTCTCTTCTTCTCCAGCCACGGACAATAATAAGAGATCGGTTGGTCCACTGACAAACGATTTAGAGTCCTTGACTCTCTCGCACTCCTCTTCAACCATTACATCCTCGCGCATCTCCTCGGCGACGGGACCTTCAAATGTTGCCGTGCCAGCCACCCCCTCGCGGCAGTCATTACCTCAAAACCCTCCATCAGAACCAGATTCCGGGCAAGCCTCTGACCCATTGGGAGTGGGATTCTTATGATGACCTCGATATGGACTTTCTTGGTACTAGAGTTGACGTCTTAGTTAGAAATGTGCAAAATGTTGGCGTACAGTTGTCGTACCATCTTTTCTGAATGGCGTGATGCCGCGTTCCTTGCTTCGGACGAAACCCAACCTACAAAAAATCTCAGCAGTCCGTGTCAAACTTTTCCTCAACCTCCCAGTCACCCCTCTCTCCCCCTTCCATCGTCTACTCTCATAGATCATAGAAAATAGAAATGGCCGTTCACTCTGCTCTTCCAGCTGGACACTTCCTCTTCACGAGCGAGAGCGTTGGCGAGGGTCACCCTGGTATGCCAGCGCGTCGCTCGTCGCGACCGTCTTGACGCGTTTTCTCATCGATATATCTTTTTTCGTCTCCTAGACAAGATCTGCGACCAAGTTTCTGATGCTATTGTGAGTTTTTTTTTCGTGTTTTCGCGCGATTTTTCGGGGTAGGCGCTCATTAATTGCGATTTTGACTGGCAGCTCGATGCCTGCCTTGCTCAAGACCCCGGAAGCAAGGTCGCTTGCGAGACCGCTGCCAAGACTGGCATGATCATGGTCTTTGGTGAAATCACCACCAAGGCCCAAGTCGACTACCAAAAGGTCATTCGCGACACCATCAAGCAGATCGGGTACGATGACTCCGAGAAAGGATTCGACTACAAGACCTGCAACATCCTTGTCGCCATCGAGCAGCAATCTCCTGATATTGCGCAAGGTCTCGACCACGGTTCTCTCGAGGACCATGGTGCTGGTGACCAGGGTATCATGTTCGGCTATGCCACCGACGAGACTGAGGAGTTCATGCCTCTGACCGTCGTTTTGGCCCACAAGTTGAACAAGGCCATGTCCGTCGCTCGCCGCACCGGTACCCTCCCTTGGCTTCGTCCCGACTCGAAGACCCAAGTTACCATCGAGTACAAGCGCGATGGTGGTGCTGTCATCCCTCTCCGCGTCGACACCGTCGTTATTTCCACTCAGCACGCCGATTCCATCTCAACCGAAGACCTCAGGAAGGAGATCCTTGAGAAGATTGTCAAGGGCGTCATTCCCGCTAAACTCCTCGACGAAAAGACTATCTACCACGTAAGGACCTCATCAAGTAACCGCTCGTGACCCGCCAAATTGACGAACTTATACTTCCTTTAGATCCAACCCTCTGGTCGCTTCGTCATTGGTGGTCCTCAGGGTGATGCTGGTTTGACTGGTCGCAAGATCATCGTCGACACTTACGGTGGCTGGGGTGCTCACGGTGGAGGTGCTTTCTCTGGAAAGGACTTCTCCAAGGTCGACCGCTCTGCCGCTTACACTGCTCGCTGGATCGGTTCGTCACTCTTACTGGTTTGATAACGCGTCCTCCGTCCTGACTCGGTTTAAACTTCAGCCAAGTCTTTGGTCGCTGCCGGCCTCGCTCGCCGTGCCCTCGTCCAGCTTTCTTACGCCATCGGTGGTATGTAACTATTGGCATCTTGACCCAGTTTCATGGCCTCATTTATCCATCATCAGTTGCCGAGCCCCTCTCCATCTACGTTGATACCTATGGCACCGGCAAGAAGACCGACGAGGAGCTCGTCGAAGTCATCAGGAAGAACTGGGACCTGCGTCCTGGTGTCATTGGTGAGTGCGCTTAGATAGTAACTGCGACCAAGCTAACCAACGTGCGATTGTTATAAAGTCCAAGAGCTTGACCTCACTCGCCCGCAATACCTCAAGACCGCCTCCTACGGTCACTTCGGCAACCCTGAGTACAACTGGGAGAAGCCCAAGAAGCTCAAGTTGTAATGGTCCCCATGCCTTCAGCTCTTCGCATAGGAAGTTCATCCTTCCTCCCGTTATCCGTATTTATCCACTCGCTTTCGGAGAAGCTTTATCGCCTTTTCATCGCCGTTACGTCAGCTTGCATCCAACTTCAAGACCTCCTTTACTCATTCAACTCGCATTGTAAAACGACATTTAAAACCCTAGTCATTGCGCCTCTTTTTTACTGGTATTTCGGGACTTCCGGTGCGGTACTGCCGACGCATTTGTTTGTTAGGCCTCCGCATTTGCTGTTCTGTCATCCTATTGCTGTTTAGATAAAGGTTCAAAATAGATGGAACGCGCTCAACCGCGAAACTGATAGAACTTGTGTGCGTCAAATGACCGCTGTTTGGTGCGAATGCGTTTCCTCCCATGGGCACGTTTACTCCCCCCGCATCTCACCCTCCATTCTCACCACTCGACGGCGACCTCACGCTGGAGTCGTGGTCCGAGCGTGTTGGCGGCCCCCGTCGGTTTGCTCTATTTGTTTTTTCTTCGGGCTGCGTCGGCGAATCGCGGTGAGACCTGATTTAAACCGATATCACCCCATCGCTCTGTCGGTAGTTCCCGCTCGCATATTTCAGGCTCGCATGACAAAGTGCCAATCTTCTGACCGAAACGAATTGAAGAACCACACCGGTGGTATAATGGATTTTTGAGTTGCCCGCCTCTCGGCCGTCTCCAGATCAAAGGTACACGGAACCGGGAGTCTCAACAGAACTTGGGGGTGGTGGAAAACTCACTAGTGGAAATGAATTCAAGTGAATAACAGTTGCTTTCCTTGATTATTAAGACCTCCGTATTGCTCGGACTGGGTCCTGAAACCAATTTTGGAGCGGCCGGGCGCGGCGTCGCCCTTCGAACCCTTTGTTAATTTTGTCTAGCCAAGTCATATCCGTCAATCCTGAAGAACGCTCCAGGATAGCAGCTGCACAGCATCTGAGCTCTCGGATGCTTTTACCTCAACCCTTTTCTTTATTGGCCTTATTGCGGAAGACGGCTCCTCGACGACCAGGCTTTGGGTAGCTTGGACCAAGCCTTCATGACACGAGGCCCTAAATTTACGCTTAACCACAACAACGCTTCCTTGAATCCTATACGCTGCTATTATCTCGCATAATTTGATCGGTGCAATGGGAAGCAACAACCAGACGGAACTTCTCCCTTGGTAATTTCTGGTACCCTGGCTTCGTCTCATCGGTCCGTGCCGGCCACGTGTAAGCTCCCTTAAGCCTCCCAAAACAACCACCTACCATTACTCCAGCTTACGAAATGATCGAGGGCCTCTTCTACAGTGCTCATTCTGTCCAATTTGTCACAATCGAGGGGTAACTATGTTTCCGACACCTTCTCGGGTACCGATCTGAAGAGAAGCAATACGCTTTCCGTAAACCAAACCGCTTCAAGTCATCATCGATCAGTCCCTTCTATGGAATCCAACCCCAAGGTCTAAAACACAAGGTCTTCTGACCCACCAAACTTTCGATACTTGCGACATCGGCCAACCAGATCTTGGGTTGCAATTGCCTATGCACGCCATGCATGATTTAGTGGTTGTTTCGCCACCCTCTCTCGCCACCCAGATGATCGCAATCTTCGTGACTTTGACATTTTTCACCTCAAGAAGGAGGCAGGCCCTCCGAGTACCCCAGGGTGCACTGCCGCACCCAAGTGAATTTCAATCTTTGATGACAGCACACTCGGGCAGGCCTTTGTCGAAGTAAATTGAATCCTTGTGCTGCTGAAGTTGCTTCGGCTTCGTCCTTGGACAACGCCTCAGAACCGTTTCACGTGATCCTCTTTGTTCAAGACAAATTGCCGGCAATGCCGGTCACCAAATTTTTATGCGAGCCGCCTGAAGCGCTCGTGAAGGAGGGCCCTCCAAAAGTGTAGCAATCCTTCACTTCACCTCCTGTGACCCACAGCAGGTGGGGCAGAAGGCCTCACGGAAGCTTCAATGTCTAAGACATCCTTCCATTTTCTTCCGAGCTGGTACCTGGAGCTCAGATGCAGTCCCAATCCCCCAACCGCCACCAATCAACTGCGAGCGCACAGAGCGTCCGGACAATTTTTACCCCGTCACACGCCTCGAGTCCATGCGGATGTACTTCACCGCCCAACGTCACTGGCAACGTAACTTTGACCGATAAGTTTGTCCCCGCCCTTGCCTAATCGATTTTTGGTTTTGATTCCGCTCACGTTTCCGTCAACTTCAGCCGGCTATCGAAATCGTCGGCTGCGCTTCAAGATCTGAGGAATCAGATTGGCCGAACAAGCACCAGGGCCGATCTGAGCCATGCACCTTGTCCGAACAAAACAAAAAAACCAATACGGTGGCCCAAGGGTAGGCGTCAGGCAGATCAAGGGGTTTGTGTACAGCTCTATTGGTCGCCGAAGTCGATCAGCCCGTCATAGATCCGACCTTCTTTTGAGCAAAGCGGGCAACGAGCTTGCTCAAAATACCGATCGGTGAGCACCGTGAGGTCATGAGTTTTGATTACGATTTGCGGCGCCCCTCCGTTATCACGAAAACTTCCGCATCCTTCAGTGAGGTGCCATTCAAATGATGACATTCAACATATTCGCCATACTCCACCCGGCCTAGTGACGAAACAACGGTCGGATACTTAACAGGTCCTACAGCCGAACCAGGTCACGACCAGCGGTCTTTGAAATCCCTCCTCAAACAACCCAGCACACATACGAGCCAAATGGAACTCATATCTCAGCCGGGCCAGATCTTGTCTAGGCCAGAGCCCGCAAAAGGTATTAGTGCCTCGGAACCCAAGCAGGATTACGGCTAACGCAGGCGCCCCCCTCCGCAGTCGATAGCACGACCATTCACGACCTTCCACCCGAGCTTCTCTCCGCAATCCTACTCAGAAGCCTTGTCGCCCACAGGGAGTTCTGCGCAGACCCCACTTGCCGTGGAGGGCTACTCTATTATATCCTTACTTCAAAGAGCTGGAGGAGACTGGTTGAGGGTTGCGCCTTATTCTGGACGACGGTGGATTTCCACGACTCGACGAGGACCATCGCCCAAACCTTGGAGCTCAACCCGGAAGGTCCCTTGGACCTCACCTGCCTGCTTCCTCAATGGGAGCTGGCCACCCCGAACTGCGCGGAGCAGGTGGAGGCATTCTTCAAAAGCCTAGCCTCAGTTCGCCACCGATGGAGAAAGCTGGATCTCCATGGTCCGCTAACGCCCACAGCCATCGCAATCATCCAGCCAGCGGTAGCCAAAATGGAGGAGTGTCGTCTTAAAAGGACTCTTTCTCTCGGGGTTGGCGCTCTTCGGGTTGACGGGGAAAATGTTCGCCTAAAGCATTTGATCCTCTACGGCGTCGATTTCGACTGGAGCTCCACTGCTATCGTCGCGCTGGAGTCGTTAACGGTGGACGGTTCATTCGCGGACATCCCTCCGCCCGAGATCCTTGCGGGAGTCCTTGCGTCCTTACCTAACCTGGAATGGCTCAGACTATCGATATATGGCAGAACCCCAGGCTGGCTCCCAGAAGGTCTCCCTGATCACGAACCTCAGCCCCACCCTCTCCGAGCGCTCATGCCCGCTCTGACCTGGCTTGTTTTCGATGGACTCCCTTCTCGAATCTTCCGGTTCCTCCTCGACATCATCGACGCACCACGTTGCAAGTACTTCGGCTGTGCGTCCACTGAGCCAAGCTATGGTTGGCTCGAGCACCCTTCGTCGCCGATGAAGGACCTAGCCAAGAGAGTCATGGAAGCCGCTAGGAGACCTGTAAAAATGAAGTACATGGAGATGGAAGCCAGACTGCGAATTCGTTCGGATAGTTCATCGCAGGACTTCCTCCCAACAGATCGGGATAGGCACGATGGACTTGTTGGGTTAGACGTCAGCGCGCATCATCCAGCAAGGCACTCTTCCTGGAAAGGATTGGCGAGCTTCGTAGCTTCCCTGCCCATTCTTCCGGGGCAATGCTCCTTGGAGCTCGAGGCTTCCGGAGTCCCGGGAATAGAAGAATTTCCGTATGACGTTCTATTCCACTGGCCAGCCGTTTCGTCGCTCGTCTTCAGTAACCGGTGGTATACCCGCAGGATACTCGAATATCTCGGCACCCCTCAAGTCGACGACGAAGGTAAACAAACCTGGGCTCTTCCTCAACTCGAATCTCTCGACCTCACATGTGCAGAATGGGCGGACAAGGCCGAGGTCGTAGATTCCCTCCGCACGTTTTGGGAATCCCGGTATGGAGATAACATGGGTCTCACTCGTGAGGATGGGCGGCTCAGTAATGATTCAGAGGTCTCTACTCAATTACGGAGGATTGTGGTGCCCAGCAAAGAGGATGCCATCGCTGTAAGCGCCATCGTCAGAGATACCGAGGTTTCCGTAGCTCCGGAGAACCACGTGGGGGCAGGGTCCCGGGGCACACGATCGCGGAGATGATTTTTGGAGCTAAAACGCGAAACATTTCGCTCACTGGGCAAGAACGTAAGGTGGTTAGGATTTATGAACAGGTGATTAGGGTAAACATATTATCACAGATATATTAATAGGTCGTTCCTGTAATAAAATCGCGTTATTCCCTGGCATAAACTCATGAGATCATGGATTACCAGAGTTGATCGACCAGAACATCTTTTCCTTCCAGTGAGGTGGAGGGATCTCTCCTCCTGAATCTGTCGTCAAGGCCACTGGAACGATGTTCGTCGCAATCTCTTCACCCGAGACAGCTATGAGTAGATACATAGCGATGCCAAGGAAATCAGAGCGCTTCCCTTGAACCTCTTGGTGCCGAAGGTTGCGTTGATCCCTCAAAGTGCCGAAGATGGGATTAATCTTCTCAAGCACATCAATTGGAGCTGCTCCTGTGTTCACAATCTTAAACTTCTCCGCGGTTCGTTTGGCTTTCGGTTGATGTTCAAGAACGTGGATGACAACCTTACGTTCAAACGCGGTGCGATCTTGCAGTAATCCCAGGCTAAAGCAAATGCTGTGCGTGAAACTTGGTCGGTGGCGAGATGTCCATGATCGAAGCTGGTGGAATAGGGAGTCCGAGTCCAAGGACTGCTCTCTGCTCGGTGCATTGAGGTCGCATTGTGGCTTGTGATATGGCCAATGCTTCTTTTGACACTCTCTGCTGCAATACGTCCTGGAGGACCACGGCTTGGTCAAGGCCCCGCTTGATCTCGTGACCGAGAAAATGACCCACGCAACGCCACATCGCAAACACTTCAAGAGTTTTACTCCCGCTGCTTTCGACTTGGAGCACTGCTGGCACATCAAGTAGCGATGCCTCACTGGACCTCCGCCAGGTTCTCTCTGCTGGTTTTCTACAGGAAATAAACTATCAGTGCATCGAACATACGGAGAGACCTTTAAACCTTACCCAGATGGTCTTTTTTGGACTGTTCAATGAGGTCCTTCATAGAGCCTTCTTTTTCGCGATCCTCTTCAGTATCGTAGTCAAGGTCGTTGTCACCATCGTCGGACCCCCTTCCGGCAACGAGGATATTCTGAAAACGCTGCCTTCAGTTCAAGTCGACGTCGGTGCACTTTATAACTCACAGGAATTCCATGGTCCCAGGGCATAACTCCAGCGGCAAAGAGCATATCTATCTCCTCGTTGCTGAGCATGAAGTTTCCATCAGCCTTTCGGCGCCCATCAAGCTCCTCCCGGCTCCGCCGTCGTCCTTTATACTGTCTAT
>WSTX01005338.1:0-29045 GCA_019633405.1 Tulasnella sp. 408 | reverse complement strand
CGCTGTGACCCAAATCATCCCCATGTGCTGAAGTTTGTTGGTAAATACAAACGCGCAGATCTTTTGTTCATTAACCCATTTGCACAAAACGGGACCTTTTTCGAGTCCGTCAATGAGTACCAAGGTGTTGATCGTACCGAACTGGTGAGTTCACCTGCCCTCCGAGAACTGAAGCTTACGACCCGCGCGAATGAAACCACGTCATTCAGTTATGCGATACCTCGGACGCCGGACCCAATCAGACGCTCCGTGAAACCAAACATCGTACGACGATACGGGCAAAAATCTCCGGATTAAGTGCTCTCGTGGTTTTAAAGCAAACAACAGGGATCTCGAGTGGCTCACTGCCGTCGAGAACCGACTTCTTCGAGGTAAGAGTGCGGTGCCTCCACATCTTCCCCAGCAGATAGGGTTTGCTTTGCTTGGTGAATGCTAATCCACCTTTTATCAAGCATTTTCGTCAGCACATGGATGCAATATGGTCACTCAGGCACGAAAACATCGTCGAGTTCATTGGATACTGTATCGATACGGACTTCGACACCGTGTCGATCATAGCCCATGATATGGCGAATGGCAACCTGATGGACTATGTGCAGAGTAGACAAGCTGACAAGAATCGCAGGCTTGAACTGGTAAGCAGAGTGCAAGTTGGAGTCCTTGGAGTCTTCGAGGCCCTAAAGTCTCCGTGTTCGGTTTGGTTGGTTTGTGGGTGGAGGCCCAGAATATCGCGAATGGTTTGCAATACCTGCACAACAGGGACCCCCCAGTTATCCATGGGAATCTTACTCCGGTGCGTCTACTGCTACATCATCATCAGCTGGCTCATCTAAGGTTGGGTACTTAGTCCAACGTGCTCATCAACGAAGCTGGGAAGGCAGTGCTCGACGATATTGACTTGGGAGCGATCAACAGATACCATCCGTCAGGATCAATTTACAGAGTGTCCGTAAGATGGTCTAGCCCAGAGGTTAATCGTGGAGATGTAGCGGTTGTGCAAAGTGATGTGTGGAGCTGGGCATGTGTTGTCGTGCAGGTTCGTACGGAAATCTCGAGATGGCGTGACGTATTCAAGGCTCTTTCTTTTACTACAACTAGCTGGTGACCGGCAATCTTCCTTACTCATCTATTGAAAACGAAGATCACATTAATGTAGTCATGTCACTGGCCTTCAGAACTCCTGAAACGTTCCTCAAACCCGACGACATACCCGATTTTGTGATGCAACTGCTTCGACGATGTTGGGAGTTTGACTCCTTCCAAAGGCCGGATGCTCAGGATTGCATCGATGCACTCGACACGATACTTCGTGCGGATCTCGATGGTGAGCAGAACGAGGATCGGCGCCTTCTCTCATCGAGTCTGGGAAACGAGACTTCTGACATCAACCATGATTCAGCTTGCCCGACGGACTCCCCCAACGACGATATTAGTCGCTTCATTACCAGCGTATCTCCGCAAGCAATTTGCATCAACGGAAGATTTGGAGACGTATTCATAGGCATGCATAAGACAATGGGCGAGGTAGCTCTGAAACGACTCCGAATTGGCGGTGCTGCCCTCGATGAGCAGGTCATTCGGGTGCGTTTTCATACGGGTACTTTTGATCCGTGATACTTATATTATTCCAGAGGTTCGAGAGAGAGGCAGATACATGGCGCAGTTTGAACCATCCCCATGTACTCAAGTTTCTTGGAACATACAAACCCGAGGCACATCTTTACTTCGTCAGTCCGTTTGCAGCAAATGGGACCTTGTTGGACTATGTCAGTGAACGCCCAGCTGTTAATCGTATCCGACTGGTAGGTGGATAAGGCCTCCGAGAGCTGAATACCCACGACTGGAGAACTAAAGCACCCTGGTTTACATCGTTTAGCTGTGCGAGACTTCGGATGCCGTTGACTACCTCCACCAAGAAAAAATTGTTCACGGCGACATCAAAGCGAGCAACCTTCTTATCAGCGACGATGGTCACGTCTTACTCTGTGACTTTGGGCTGGCAAAGAACACGTATGCACAAACTTCAACAGCCTTGAAGGGCGCAGGAACCTTTCGATGGCAGAGCCCGGAGCTATGGGACGATCAGCCCAGGAGCTTTGCATCGGATGTATATGCATTCTCGATGACTATCGTCGAGGTAATGGGTCTCAAGTCTCTCACGGTGTCCGACGCATTCTGACCCAAGGCCGCTAGGTTCTCACTGGCCTTCCGCCTTTCTCACATCTAGAGAAGGAGGTTGCCCTTTGTAAGGCCGTATACCTAATGGACGCAAGGCCCGCGAAGTCCCCCATGGAATCTAACGGAGTATCGTACGAGAATGCTTGGGGGGTCGCTGAGGCGTGTTGGCCTAAAATACCCGGAGATAGGATAACGATGTCGGAGGCATTCCGCCTTCTGAAGGCTGATCCTTCTCTCGCATAAATGACCTAGGCGATCGTTGTAGGTATCGACGGTGGATCGACTTCATCCTTGTCCCCCTCGCTTTTGCTTCCGATTTATCCTTTTCGGCTCCTATCCGTTGATACTATGTTGTTAATTTTGGAAAATTCTTATGTAAACTTCCTGCACAAATATTGCCTCAGTCTCGTACAGGAGGGTCAAAGTAATGCAAGATCACATAGAGATCAAATGGGAGATTTTCTCTAGCGAGGCACGTCACACCCGTTGGTACTTTGAACCTGGGTGCAACCGCTCGCCTGGCACCGGCGCCGGGTCGCGTCGTCTAACGTGAACATGGCGCGGAGAATTCTGAGGACGCATCCAACCCCCCTCCCATCGGACGAATACTCTAGCAGAGGGCGTTAGTCAGCGCATCGCTCCAAACGCAGTAAGCTCCTAGAAGGGAGTCTCCCCTCCTCACCCTTCGCTCTACGCAGCCACGCACAGGGCAACCCCTCCACTGCCCTTCACCCACCACGGAAGGAGCGATGCACAGGAATTGTCCCTGATATGAATTATAATTCGTTGTTCGAAGCTCATGGCCAATTAGTCTATTCACTTGCTATTATATTCACGGCTGTTTGATATGCACACACTCTATTTAATCTATTCTATTCCAACTTGAAGCTCCGCTACGCACGTACCTTCCTCGAGACACATCACTGCCAAGACCATTTCAATAACGGAATGATCCCACTCGCTTACCTTATTTGACTGAACTTGATAGCTGCTGGCGAGGTGTCATTTTTGGCGAACCTCGAGTCCCGCGGAATGAATGACGTCAGTTAGGTTGCTTGGCTAGAAGCTATTCGCCAAGTCGCTAGGTGAACGAAGCTTGGTTCGTCGACCGAGTAACCTATAGAATTCAAGAATATTAGTTTGCCAGACGGAAGCTTAAGGTTTGGTGTACTGCTAGATGCATTGCGGCGTCAATGCCGTGCCGTTGAACGACCTGGCGAACTTTTACCTTCCCTCTCTTCCTCCATGCCAACTATCTGCCAACATTGCCACCGTTGCCGCTCGCAACGGCGGAGTAGCCTAGAACTGCGAGGCTCGTACTTGTGCCAAAAACACCTTTGGAGGATCCCGTGCTGGCCACGACGTGCGGTTCCCAAGGGGGGGGGGAGGGTTGTTTGGGGTTGGTAAGGTAGCACGGCGGCCGTGCGCGTAGGCGACAGGAACGCCTGCTCGCTCGCCTCCTTGGGAGTCCACGGTTGTACCATGATCTGCTGGTCGTCGCCGTTTGGAGCTGGTGAAGAGCTCGGCGGGGGCACCCACGGCTAGGCGATGTAGTTGTGCGTGCTCTCGGCTTTGCCGTGGCTGAACATCGACCCGAAGAACGAGTTGCCCGCCGGACCCGGAGACTTTTCGCGATCCAAGGACAAGGCGGTCATGGTTCGGCTTCCCATGGTAGTCTGGTCGACGCCGCCGAACGCGATTTGGGCCGAGGGAGCGGTGAAGTGCCGCGCGAGCCAGAATATGCCGAACCCGAGCAGAGCGATGAACCCAACTCCACCGATCACGGAGCCGATGATGATCTTGGTGTTCTTGCTTTCTTTGGCCGCGTCGGCGCGGGCGGCGATTCCGACGGTGTTTTGGGTTGTGTCGCGGCCGGCGGTAAAGACGCCGTTCCAAGTTGAAAATCCGTCAATGATCATCGTTCGCCCGCCTCGAGCCGAAGAGTGGAGACCAGGGACTCACACATAAGCGTTCCTGAAGAATGCGCTACCCATGATTGCCATGGCCCTTGTCGGGTCAGCCCATCCTCTGATGTTGCCCACGCAAACTCCACCGATGTTGATCCATAGGTCGGTCGGTTGGATGGGAATGCTCGTTCCGTTGAAGTTCATGTAGATCACCACGTGTGCAAGGAACAGACCACGAAAACGCCAGGTTGTCATCGTACACTGGCACACCATTGGCTCCGACTGCACCAATGGGAACGATGTACGTCTGAGCGCCCTTGATAGCCGTGTCTAGTTGGTGGTGCAAGGATAGGAAAAGGTTTAGGACTCTGCTTCATTGCGGTCGCGGTGGGGTAAAACAAACTCACAGATCTTCGATGCATCCGCTTGAGGTAAAAGGATGTACGGATACCCAGCTTCCATAGTCGCCCACATTCCTTCTCCACCCATGACGGTCAGCTCTCCCTGATCATTCTTGGTCTTCAACACCCATCCCTGGCTCTGCACGGTCCAATCGTAACTGCCGACTTGGTCAGGCGCGGCACCCCAATTGACGGTCGCGTCCGACCCAGCGACGGGCATGGTCTGGATTGAACCCGTATAGAAAGACAGATCGGGGTTGTTCAGGTGCAAGTATCCACCAGACGAGTCGCCCTTGAGTTCAGCTCCGTTCGAAGCCTCGGTGCTGCCTATGCCGTACAATCCCATAGCAAACGTCCACCGTTCCTCGGGGTCTTCCTCCATGGCGAGGTATTTGCCGATGATGCTGTCGGAGCCGTTGGTGACGCCGGAGTAGCCTATACCAGCAAGGCCCGCGCTGGTGCCGAAGACACCCTCGGAGGATCCGGTACTAGCGACGACGACTAGACGACGGGGGTGGGGGGGGTCAGTGAGCAGTTTGAACACCGACGTAGCACACGAACTAAAAATAAAAATAGAACTCACTCTGCTGATCCTCGTACCTCCACCACTGGGTTCCGTTCTTCGTCTGCTCCAAGAACGCGCAATTCTCCGAGGCCTTTTGACCGGTGCACGTCTTGCCGTTGACCTTGAACGTGGTGTTCTGAGCGCCCGTGAGCGGAGCTCCGTACGTCGACGAGGCAGCTGCGTTGTATCTAATGGATCGCCAAGTGATGCGTGTTTCCAGAATTAGGTTTGTGGTCAATTCCGCGCGGTCGGTCACCGATGGATCGGACGGAACGCACAGGCCTTTGGGAGGGTCTTGCGAGCACCTTTGCAGCGGGCTCCAGCGACGGCAGTGTACCCGTGGATCATGCTAATGGAGAAGTTGAACCATATCGCGGACTCAGTCTACGATGGTCGGGTGTGTAGGAACCGGTGGCAGAGGTGAACCGAGGCTAGTGAGTGGGTTTCGTGAGTGCCAAGTCAAAATGCCTAAGAGGCGCGAGAACACACGCACCATATCAATGTGCACGGTATACTATCGATTCACAAGTTCCTCAGCGGTATCTGGAGGACCGCGTGCTCTTCTTCCTCTTGACAATCCTCGTGTTGTTTTGATAGCTCTTTCTTGTGGCTCCCTTGACGCGGTACAAAAACAAACCTTGTCGATGGGGACGACAGCCAACGGCCGGCCTGGCTTCCTCCTGGCTTCTTCCTTTGGGTGTATCTGGGCGAACGGGAGGGAGTGCCGAGAAAGGGTGAGCGAGGAAGGGGAGCGGGGCAGCAACACCCAGACTGGATCGCAATTGGTCTTGAACCTTGAGAAAAGGACCCTAGACACTCGGAGCGCTCGCGTGCCGACGATCCCACTCGCTTTGAACATTAGCACATAAGTCTTCCGCAAGTTCCAAATTCCGAATCAGAAGACTTCCCTCGTGGTCAATTTGGAACCGTTGGGGTTCAGAATGATACGCATTTGGTGTACTGTATGCTGAGCACTATTCACAACCCACCCAGGTCCCACCCAACGACCGTCTAGCTAGTCGAGTACGGCAACCCTTTGAACATCATGAATGATTTATCGACACTGAATCTCATCGAATGTTTGGCAGATTCCCCTGGACAGGTTCTCTGCTACACGACGCATCAACGCCAAGCCAATCAGAATCTCGGCAACGGCATCACACCGCGTGCGCCTAGTCCATTCTAAAGTCTTCTGACACCCTCCGGCCATTCAGGACGCTGCTGATGCCGCGTTGTTTGTGGCAAGGATAGTTCAAGACCAAGGGCATGAACTCCCGTCGGCGTCTTCTACCGTTTCCCAGATCGCTCTGAGAACAACGTGCAGATCATCGCTCCGAATAGTGTCACTTTAGTAATGTAAGAATATTAATTTGAAAGGCCACGTAATAATGGATGTGTTGTAGATGCTGGTACATAGGCAAATTGCATGAATGATAACCGGACCCCGGAGCAATACCACTAACTCCGGGGCGAGGAGTCGCAATCCTCCGTTCCTATACACCAGAGCCGCGGGCCCCATGACCGTCGCAAGCCGAGTGATAAAAAAGACTCAACGCCTCACTCCAGGGAACCCAGATACGGACTTACATGCGGGTTGTAATGACGACAGGCTGAAGAGTCCTGAGGTCTCATCACGTGCCCCGTGTTTGGAGGCTTCCGTCGACCTCCTTCGCCAACCATCACGACCATCGCGTACAACCACATACTCAGAATCGACGAACTCGCGTTATTAAACCGTACCAACATGAATTATAACGAGCCGGTATGTTAGATATCATGCCCTGCCCTGCCTCTCGAGGTATCGTAGCTGACGAGTCATTCACGGCTTGCCGCACGATCCACTCCAGAACCAGTCGAGAGATGAAAACATACCTTTAGAAATTACGAAAGATAGCTTTGAACTACCAGATCATGAACCACCAGATCATAAACCACTGGATTATGACCGATCAACTTTTGCAGTCCCGAGCCAGACCTTTGGAAAAGTCCTACTTGCGACGCTTAAGCCCGGCACCGGCGGGTTGGAGAATCCAGTCAAAGCGGCTGCTAGAAGACTACGAGTGAATAAGACAAAGACGGAATCAACAGCTGTTGCATCCGTAAGTCCATCCACTTGTGACCTGTCACCAAACTCTCAAATCCTATAACGTCGTATGTGAAAGTGGCTCGATCGCCAAACGGGCATTTGGTCATCTTTCAGCCATGACAACATTCTCACATTCATCGGATACTATGTCGAAGATGATTTCAGCACCGTATACCTCTTCTCACCCTACATGAACAAGGGAAATGCCAAAAGTTACTTGACCGCACAACAGTCGACCATGAGAGAGCGCCTTTTCCTGGTGGGGACCCTTTATCCGTAGACTGAACTCACTTCCGATTAAGGATCCGTTTTCCTGATTTCATCTATAATATAGCTAAAAGACACCGTGATGGGCTTAGATTACCTACATAATCTTAGTCCCCCGGTTATCCATGGAAACCTGAGGGCGGTATGTCATTCCCGCTTCGTCCAAAATGATTCCAGCTTCCTCCCGTCACCGCTTCCATACCCGTCCAAGAGAAATCATCACTTTCAACTCCGAAGCTCTCGCCTTTTCCCCTTCCACTTCCTACGTCTTTCTGACTTGTATGATTATTTCTCTATTAGGCCAACGTCCTGATCACCGATGATGGCCGAGCAGTTCTCAGCGACGTCGGTCTGTACACACTGGAAAATTGTATCGAACTGATCAAAGGCTCGCGTTACTCTCGGCTGGTGCGTTGGCTCAGTCCCGAATCACTTTCGACCTCGGAAAGGACCATGAAGAGCGATATATGGGCTTGGGCATGTCTGGCTTTCGAGGTATTCAAACTTTCCGCCCCATCTCCTCAAATGCCTGGCCCCTTTCGCTTAGCTTGCACTCTGTGCACCACCTCCTCCCCTCCGGCAGGTGATGACGGGAAAAGATCCTTATGGCTACTGTAGCTTGAATGATGTCAAAAACCAAATTCTCGATGGCGCAACTATCAAGAAACTCGAAACATTTCAAGACTGGCCCGACCGTCTAGTTGAACTCGTCAAGAAGTGCTGGAGCTTCGGGCCTGCAGATCGACCGAACCCGCGCACGTGCTTTGAGAGTATCGACATAATTCTCAGCTTGGTACGTTGATCTCGTATTCGTGGTGATGGGTCATCATGATCTAACGGTATGATTGGTGGATGCATGTATAGATCCATAGTTCGGGTGCGGAAGTAATGGATCGTTTGGGTAGTTCTTTCATTGCGGAAGAACGAATCCAAGTCAAAGTTGATAAACCATCGCTTTCATTCGGATTCAGCAATCGTACCACAAGGATAGCAGGGCTCTTACCATCGGGTGCCCTCGTGGTCGTGAAGACAATAAACATCCGCAAGATAGGTTCGGGCCCATCGAGAGTAGATTTCATTCAGGTGAGAGTACCCCACTCACCTCTCTACTCTTGGACGAGTCCCTTTTCCTTGTAAGATCCTTACCGCCTCCGCAACAAGCGCGTCACTAGGCCGACGGCTCCTTTGTCATCTCTCAGACACGACAACATTCTCGAGCTCATTGGGTACTCTGCACCATATCCTTTTGACACTGTGTGGCTCGTTGCACCTTATATGGCGAACGGTAACCTTTTGGACTACATGCGCAAACAAAACCGAGTCGATGTCAACGGCAAACTCGAATTAGTAAGTAGAACAGAGTGAACTTCTTTGGGACCTCCAGTAAGCTATTTCGCTCATGAACATGGTTGCTCGATTTGGGATTGTAGGCACGGCATGTCTTGAATGGTTTACAGTACCTGCATAGCAGGGAGCCGCCAGTCGCCCACGGGAATATAAACCCAGTACGCAGTATGGCTGCATTAATATCGCCAACTCATGCTGAGGATTTAGCACACAGTTTAACGTTCTCATCAGTGAAGCTGGAACGGCGATCCTCAGCGACGTTGGCTTGACAACGCTTGACTGGCATCCCATAGCCGTGAGACTCAAAGCACCTATAAGATGGTCAAGTCCAGAGATCAGTCTCGGGGGCTCGGGGGTTATCCAAAGCGATATATGGGGCTGGGCCTGTGTTGTCCTGCAGGTTCGTATAGGAGATCTCGAGGAAAGTGTTCACTACTTAGAATATGTTTCGCTCTGTCCTCACTAGCTGGTGACCGGTGATCCGCCTTATTCGGTCATCCTGGATGAAGATAACATCAAATTAGTTATGTCATTCGATGAACCAGCCTTCCTAACACCCGAAGCATTCCACGAACTGGATGAAACACCTGCTGCATTGCTGTCACTACTTAGGCAATGTTGGAGCTTGATTTTTCCAAGAGGCCTAACGCTCGAGAATGCACGGACACAATTGACTCGATGCTTAGTGCTGATCCCGAAGGTAAGCAGGCCGAAGTCTCTGCTACACGATATTGAGATGAGTCTTGGGAACGATACCTTGACATTGCTCGATCATCATCAAGCTTGTAGTGGCACCGGAGAACAGCAACCTTGTGATGCTATTAGTCCCCCGAAACAACTCAGGACGCGGGGCAGGGGAAGCGAAGAACAAGTGGTTCGGGTCAGTGTTCTCGCACGGGCTTTTTTCGTTCAAGAAGCTCATACTGTCCAAGGCGTTGGAGACCGAAGCAGATGCACGGCGCCGTGAGCCAAATCATCCCCATGTGCTGAAGTTTGTTAGTATAGACAAACGCTCAGATCTTTTGTTCATCAACCCGTTTGCACAAAACGGAGCCCTTTTTGAGTCCGTCAATGACGGCCAAGGTGCTAATCACATCAAACTGGTGAGTTCACGTGCTCTCCGAGAGCTGAAGCTCACCACACACGCGAATTACACCTCGTCATTTAGTACTGTGACATCTTGGAAGCCGAACCCGAGCAAATGCTGCCTAAAACCGGACATCGTCCGGCGAAACGGGCGAAAATCTTGCCATCAGGGGCTCTCATGGTTTTAAAGGAAACATCTCAAGACCGTATTGACGAGCTGTCGTCGAGAATCGACTTCTTCAAGGTAAGAGCGCGGTGCTCCCACCTACTCCCAGAAAGTAGGGTTGCTCTTCTTGGTCAATCCTAATCCACTTTTCAACAAGTGTTTCCGTGAGCACATGGCTGCAATGTGGTCAATCAGGCACGAAAACATCGTTGAACTTATTGGATACTCTATCACAACCGACTGGTACTTCGGAACCGTGTCGTTCATAACACATCAGATGGCGAATGGCAACCTGATGGACTATATGCAGAACAGAGAAGCTTACACAAACCGCAGGCTTGAACTGGTAAGTAGTGTGCAGATTGGTGTCTTTGGAGTCATCGAGGCCCTAAAGTCATCGTGTTCCGTTTGATTGGTTTTGTGTGTGGAGGCCCGAGATCTCGCGAATGGTTTGCAATACCTGCACAACAGGGAGCCTCCAGTTGTCCTTAAGAATCTAACTCCGGTGCGTCTACAGTTATAGCATCGTTAGCTCGCTCATCTAAGGTGGAGTACTTAGTCCAACGTGCTCATCAACGAAACCGGGAAGGCAGTACTCGATGATTGGTATCTGGGGGTGATCAAAAGATATAAACCGTCAGAGACAAGCCCCTTAGCGTCCTTAAGGTGGTCTAGCCCAGAGGTTAACAGAGGGGAATCAGCGGTTGTGCAAAGTGATGTATGGAGCTGGGCATGTATTGTCATGCAGGTTCGTGCGGATGGCGTGACTCCTTCAAGACTCATTATTTTCGCTCCATCTAGCTGTTTACCGGCAATCCTCCTTATTCGTCTATTGAAAACGAAAATGAAATCAGATCGAACATGTCAATGGGCAAGTGGGCCTTCAGAACTCCTGAAGTCAGCCTCGAACCATACGACATACCCGATTTTGTGATGCGACTGCTTCGTCGATGTTGGGAGTTTGACCCCATCCAAAGGCCGGATGCTCGGGAGTGCATGGATACACTCGACACGATACTTCGTGCGGATCTCGATGGTGAGCAGAACGCGGACCCGTGCCTTCTCTCATCGAGTCTGGGAAACGAGAGTCTGACATCAGTCGATGATTCAGCTTGCCCCACGGACTCCCCCGACGACGATATTAGTCGCTTCATTACCAGCGTATCTCCGCAAGCAATTTGCATCAACGGAAGGTTCGGGGACGTATTCAAAGGCATGCATAAGACAATGGGCGAGGTAGCTCTGAAACGACTCCGAATTGGCGGTGCTGGCCTCGATGAGCAGGTTATCCGGGTGAGTCTTCCTCCAAATATTGTTCGCCTCGGAAACTTATACTATTCCAGAGGTTCGAGAGAGAGGCAGATACGTGGCGCCGTTTGAATCATCCCCATGTACTCAAGTTTCTTGGGACGTACAAACCCGAGGCACATCTTTACTTCGTCAGTCCGTTTGCAGCAAACGGGACCTTGTTGGAGTACATCAGTGAACGTCCAGCTGTTAATCGTATCCGACTTGTAAGTGGATAAGACCTCACTGTGAAACGCGCGGCAGGTGATTGTTCACGGGCTCACAGTGGATTCCTTCCCCGCCCCAGGCTTCCTCGGAACACCCGCGCCCGCGGTTCCTGAAAGTCTCGGGGTGACAAGTGTCCCTGTTTGACCGACCTCAGCGCGCGCTGCCCGACCTCTTTCCAAGTCCAAAACGAACTCTACCCACCTGGCAAACAACAGGACATGGCAACAATGCCGCATGTTCGGGGTTCCCTCCTTAGCTTTTCCATCCTCTCGCCCAAACACAACCCGGCCCATGTCTCATTAGCACCGAATCTGTACGTGTTGGCACAAATCAATGCTGCCCCAACCCCCCACCTCCCTCATCATCCCAGTTTGTACTGACCGCTTCCCTTTCGGCATAGCGGTGAGGGGCCAGTCCAGTCTCTAATGATGAAAGCCCGACTCTCAACTTCCGGTTGACACACGGTACTAGAAGGCATCTTTTTCTGCCGAAGTATGTACACATCAGTTTTACTGACAGGCTCTGTTACATGTGTAGATCATTCGAGAAGTTTGAATTCACGGTCTGGGTAAGTACAGTTGAACACCCCACATGCGAACACCTTCACTAAGACGACTCCCATACTTTTCATATATCATCGAAGCTAGGCTGCTTTATCTCTTACCTACATTCAACAAAAGATACTACTTGACAGGCTGACTGCTTCTAGTCAAGATTCCAAGCCGGTGTTAGTACGCCGCCCACCCTCCCACCTCTGTTGCAATAGCGAAGTCGAATGTACCTCTATATACCTTTCAATACATTGTTCTTCCTGTACTTCATTGAATCGAATACATGAGATGAGTGGCGCCCGCATCAAATTGATACTCCGCGGGACCCCAGAACCGCACCCGTGGATCGTGTTGCAATACGCTAGTCAAAATCCACTCGGATCCACTGGGACCCTGAGACCTAGGTAGCCTAGGGATTCGTTCTTTTCCCCGTCGAGATTGCACGTGTATCCGGAGCGACTGACGCAGATGGCCTGCCTCTCAGCCCCAGCGGTTGGGTACACAGTGCCTCAGAGAACTGGAGCCCACAACTGGCGAAGTAAACACCCGGGTTATATCTTTCAGTTGTGCGAAACCTCGGATGCCGTTGGCTACCTCCACCGTGAGGACATCATTCACGGCGACATCAAAGCGAGCAACCTTCTCATCAGCGACGAGGGCCACGCCTTACTCTGTGACTTTGGGCTGGCAAAGTCCACATATGCACAAACGTCAACAGCTTTGAAGGGCGCAGGGACCTTTCGATGGCAGAGCCCGGAGCTGTGGAACAATGAGCCCAGGAGCTTTGCATCGGATGTATATGCATTCTCTATGACTATCGTCGAGGTAACGGATCTCGAGCTCTTCAACGCTATCCAGCGTATCCTGACCCAGGACTCTAGGTCCTTACCGGCCTTCCGCCTTTCTCGCATTTAAGGACCGAGGTCGCAGTTTTCATGGAGGTGTACCAGAAGGACAAAAGGCCCACGAAGTCTCCCATGGACTCTAAAGGAATATCGTACCAGAATGTTTGGAAGGTCGCTGAAGCGTGTTGGCCTAAAACACCCGGGGACAGGATAACGATGTCAGAGGCATTCCGCCTTCTAAAGGCTGATTCCTCTCTCGCATGAATGGCCCATGCGACTGCTGTAGGCATCGACGGTGGATTGACTTCATCTTTGCTCCTCTCGCTTGTGGTTCGGATCCACTTTTTTGGCTTCTAATAATTGATAATGTGGTTAATTTTGGTACATCCTTCAACCCGGATAGAAGGATTCTTAGGCAAATATTGCCTCAGTCTCATACAGGAGGGCCAAAGTACTGCAGATCACATAGAAGATAAATGGAATATCCTCTATAGCGAAGCACGTAACCCCTGTTGATACTCAGCCTTGGTGAAATCGTTCCCTGACGCCGACACCGGGTCGCGTTGTCCAAGGTGAACATAGCCCGGAAGACTCTGAGGATGCATCGAGCTTCCTTCCCATTAGGCGAATACTCCGGCATAGAAAGTTAGTCAGTGGATCACTCGAAACGCGGGAAGCTGCCAGAAGGGCGTCTCCTCCGCTCAGCGTTCGGTATTCGTAGCTACGCACAGGACAACCTTCAACCCTTCTATTGTCCTTCCCTCGCTACGGAAGAAGCAATGTACGTGACGTGTCAACTGACATGAAAAGGCAACCCGTTGGTCGAGCCTCCTGAACAAGCCTTTGCACATGCTTTTATATTCAAGAATGGATGATCTACCCCACACTAGTACTCTCATCTATCCAAGTTCCCTTCCGCACATACCTTCCTCGGAACGCATCACCGTCAAGACCATTTCAATAACAGAATGACCCCACTAGCTTACGTTATTTGAATGGACTTGATACGCTGCTGGCGAGGTGTGGAGATCGAGTCCTGCGGGACTGAATGACGTCAGTGAGGGTTGAACTATTTGACGAGTCTCTACGTGAACAAAGGGTTCCGCCGAGCTGGTAATTAAGCTATAGAATTGAAGAATATTAGTTTACTAGACGAAGTTTAACCTTCGGTGTGCTGGATGAATCGGCCCCGCCAATGCCGTGCCGTTGAACGGCGTGGCGAACTTTTAACCTTCCCTATGGGTCTTCTTCCATGCCCTGACAATGCTGTCGCAGCCATTCGCGACGGCGGAGTAGACTAGACCTGCTAGACTGGTGCTTAGAACAAAGACGCCTCCGGAGGATCCCGTGCTGGTGACGACGACGTACGGTGCTGGGGAGTGTTGAGGCTGGTGAAGTAGCCCGGCGGTCGTGCCAGTAGGTGATCCCCAGAATGAGCTACCCGTCATCGGGACCCAGGCTTTTTCGGGATCCAGCGACAACGCGGTCATGGTTCGGCTTCCCATGGTAGTCTGGTCGACGCCGCTGAACGCAAATTGGGCCGAGGGAGCGGTGCGACGCTTGAAGTGTCGCGCGAGGAAGAATATGCCGAACCCGAGTAAGGCGATGAACCCAACTCCACCGATCGCGGAGCCGGTGATGATATCGGTGTTCTTGTTTTCTTGGGCCGCGTTGGCGCGGGCGGCGGTTCCGACGGTGTTTTGGGTCGAATCGCGCCCGGTGGTGAAGACGGTGTTTTTTCTTTTTTGATATTATTATTATTTACTTTCATTAATGAAAGGTTACGTCCGTCAGCGGTCATCGTTCGCTCAGTCGAGAGGAAAGGCTTTCGACTCAGGACGTACACATAAGCGTTCCTGAAGAATGCGCTACCCATGATCGTCGTAGTTCTCGTCAGGTCGGCCCATCCTTTGATGTTGCCCACGCAGACTCCACCGATGTTGGTCCATAGGTCGGTTGGTTGGATCGGGATGCTGGTCCCATTGAAGTTCATGTAGATCGCCACGTCGGTAGTCGTGCAAGGAACGGGCGCTGCACCCCAATTGACGGTCGTGTCCGACCCAGCGACGGGCACGGTTTGGATTGAACCCGTATAAAAAGACGAGTCGGGGTTGTTCAAGTGCAAGTATCCACCAGACGCGCCGCCCTTGCTTTCACCTCCGTTGGAAGCCTCGGTGTTGCCGATGCCGTTCAATCCCATGGCGAACGTCCACCGCTCCTCGGAGGTCGTCCTCCATGGCGAGGTATTTGCCGATGATGCTGTCGGAGCCGTTGGTGACGGCGGAGTAGCCTAGGCCTGCAAGACCCGCGCTCGTGCCGAAGGCGCCTTCGGAGGACCCCCTGGGGACGACTAGACGAGGGTGGGGTGTCAGTATGTATTTTAGGCACCGAAGTAGCAACGAGAACCAAAAGTAAAAATAGAACCCACTCTGCAGATCCTTGTACCTCGACCACTGGGTTCTGTTCTTCGTCTGCTGCAAGAACGCGCAATTCTCCGGAGCCTATTATCCGGTGCACGTCTTGCCGTTGACCTAGAACGTGGTGTTCTGAGCGCCCGCGAGCGGAGCTCCGTACGTCGACGAGGCAGCCGCGTTGTAACTAATAAATCGCCAACCGATGCGTGTTTCCAGAATTAGGTCTGTTGTCAGTTCCGCGAGGTCGGTAACCGATGGATCGGACGGAACGCACGGCCTTTGGGTACCTCCAGCGACGGGAGTGTAATCCGTGAGTCATGCTAATGAGAAGTTGAACCATATTGCGGACTCAGTCTACGATGGTCGGGTGTGTAGGAACCGGCGGCAGAAGTGAACCGAGGCTATTGAGTGGGTTTCGTGAGTGCCAAGTCAAAATGACTAAGAGGCGCGAGAACACCCGGACCATATCAATGGCATGGTATACTGTTGATTCCCTAAAGTTCCTCGGCGGTGTCTGGAGGACCGCGTGCTCTTCTACCTCTTGACAGTCCTCGTGTCGTTTTGATAGCGTGGCTCCCTTGACGCGGTCCAAAAACGTATTATTCCAAGTTCAATACCTTGCCGCGATCGAATACAGCACGCAGGGGCGGGGGACGTATGACGTTATTTTTCACGGAAAATCTAATCCTACAACCTGGTACTAGTACAAATGATTTAAATCCTACAACCTACACATTTAAGGGTCTCTCGGCCTAGCTCCGAAAGCGGAGCCTAAGCACCCAACCAATCGTCATCGTTATTGACCCAGACCGCGCAAGGGAGACATATAGCAATGGCTTCAGGGCAAGGGGGACTGGTGAGGGAGGGCAGGCAGGCGGCGCTCCCGATGAAGTCCTGACGGCAGGGATGCCTGGTTTTCGGCATTGCCAGAGGGTCTTGACGGTGGCCGGGCAATTCCTGTGCGCGCGTCTCCATTCCCCGCGTTGCCAATGTATTAAGTAATATGCGGCAAACGAGTCTCAAATTCCCAATTTAGTGTGGTGTCCGCTTCAAATCTGTGCCATTAGACAATCAAGAGTCGGTGAGGAAAGGGAAAGAGTGGCCCCCCTGGACCCTGAGTTGTAGGATTTGTGTATAGGATGTAGATTGCACGCTGCACCCCTGACGCATGAGCTGCAAACCGTTGGAGTGGATATTCCGTGAAAAGTGCTGTCATAGGGACGGTATATGTAGTCGCCTTCCTGTATTAGCGCAACGTTGGAGACAGAACTCTTTCGCAAGCTTATGTGGCCAAGCACGATCAGATTCGTCTTGCTGCTATTGTTCTGCGTGAATACGGTCAGCTTTCAAATCACGACGTCGCATGGCTTTCTTCCTGACTGCCCAAGCTTTCTCTCTCTCAAGCTTCGTGGGTTTTAATTTGATGTCAGCCAACAGTACTGTTATCAAGACGGGAAACCACCAATGCATACGATCATTGGCAGCCCGAGTCAAATTACCGCCCCGCTCGACAAATCTCCGTCTCGAGAACGGAGAGAAAAGCCTAAACCAACTCGGCGCGACTTGTGGTTTCTTTTTGTGAGAGACAGGAATAGACGCTCTCGAATTACGACGTATTTTAATCAGCGCAGGCAGAGTCAGACATAACTGTGAAGACTAGAGTCTCCAAGAGGACAGATAACAAGTGCTTCATCACTCGAATATATTTCGAACAGCAATATCAAGGTAATCAACGTTCGTCGGGTGGGTGTAAACCTGAACGGTCTACATCAAAATCGGATGTTCTACTCTTACAAAGCCGAACCGGCTTGAAGGTTCAAGTAAGAGAGCTTCATGTTGCCGGACATGGGGGTTTGCCCAGTGCGGGGACCTGAGGGAGGTCACATTCTCAGGGGGGCACACTCAAAGTCAGCAAGCCACATCGGAGTACCCTCGGCCGTAGACAGCTGACAAACACTAACACGGGGTGGGAAAAAGAGCACTGAAACGCGCCGTCCAACTCCAACAGAACCCTCCTACTACGTAGAGTCGGGGAAAGTCTTCCGCAAGTCCCAAGTTCCGAATCAGAAGACTTACCTTCCGGTCAAGCTGCAACGTTGAACCCCTTGGAGTTCAGATTGATACGCATTTGGTGTATATTGACACTGTTCACAGCCCACCCGCTCAACGACCGTCTGGCTAGTCGAGTACGGTAACCCTTTAAACAACATGAATGATCTATGATATCGACACTCAATCTCATCGAATGTCTGGCAGATCCCCATGGACAGGTTCTCTGCTCCACGACGCATCAACGCCAAGCCAATGGGTATCTCGCCAACGGCATCACGCCTCGCGCCTACTCTATTCTAAGGCCTTATCCTGAGGCGCATCAGGGCGCTGCTGGTGCCGCGTTGCTCGTGGCGATAATCCACGACGGAGGGTCAGTCGGGGTCTTCTCCCGTTTCCGAGATGCCCTCCAATAACAATTGTAAGGTACATCACGCCGATTAGTGCCGCGTTAGTATTGCAAGAAGATGGATTTGAGGGTAGATGTAATGGTTTATATACTGCAGTTGGTGGCCAGATGAAACGGGAGCGTTGGCACGACGGAGTACGGGGCTCGGGCGATTACGTTCTTTCCGGAGCCGCCATATCGGGGTGACTCGCTGTCCGAGTCCTCGTTCATTCATGCGCTGACCGTCGTATGCCGAGAGATCCTAATTACAAAAAGCCCCACTGCAGGCAACCCAAATACGGACTTGAATGTCGATTGCGATGATGACGGTGAGAGCTCAGCACGTGCCACACAACGGGCGCTCGAAGCACGTTGCACGTGTTCCTAGGCTTCGTCGACCCCCCTTCGGGACTACCACTCCAATCGCGCGCAACCACGACCAGCACCCAATATCGACGCATTCGTTTCATTAAACCGTGCCAACATGAGCCCCGATGAGTCGGTAGGTTGGATATCTACCCCGCCCGCTCATCGATTGATGGAAGCTGATGAGTCACCCTCGGCTTGCCGCACGATCCACAACAGAACCAGTTGCAACATGAAACCATACCCTTAAAAATCCCAAAAGATAACTTTGTGTTAACAGGCGAGGAGCTATATGGGTGGCAGTCCTCCGGAAAAGTCATGCGTGCGACGCTTAAACTTGCCGCTGGCGGATCGGAGACATCCGTCGAAGCGGCTGCTAGGAGACTACAAGTGGACAAGGCAAAGACGGAATCAACAGTTGTTGCATCTGTAAGTCCATCTACCAGTTTTCGGTCACCAACAATTCCTACAACGTTGGATATGGAAGTGGCTCGATCACGAAACGCGCGTTTGGTCATCTTGCATTCATGAAAACATTCTCAAATTCATCGGATACCATACCGAGGACGATTTTACGACTGTATACCTGTTTGCACCCTACATCCGTAACGGAAATGCCAGAACATACTTCGAAAGAAATCATTCGACAATATTAATGGAAGAGCGCTTCTCACTGGTTGGTACTCTCCATCTGCAGACCTCGTTAATTCCAACTAACGAGCGCTTTTGACCTAAACTAAAGTTGAGAGACACACTAATGGGCCTAGACTACCTCCATAATCTTAGCCCCCCTGTTGTTCATGGAAACGTGAGGGCGGTACGTCATGTTCCCTCTTTATCCAAAATGACTCCGAGTTCGCACTTCCGCGCAAAAGCATCATTCCAAAGGAGCTCATGATGCTAAGCTCTTAAGTTCCCGCTTTTTTCCTTTTTAATTTTTTCCCGCATCATTCTAACGTACATGATTGCCTTTAAACAAGGCCAGCGTACTCATCACCGATGATGGCCGGGCAGTCCTCAGCGACATTAGCTTGTACACCCTTGTAAATCGTGTCCACTTGATCGGGGGCTCGCATTTCGACGGCCTAGTGGCTTGGTTTAGTCCCGAATCAGTTACAACCTCAGATAGAACCACCTATAGCGATATATGGGCTTGGGGATGTCTGGCCTTGGAGGTACTTGAGAATTCTCCACTGCATCTCCCGAGTACCTCACCGTTTGCGCTAAAGCTACCCTCTTTGCATCGTTCCCTCTCCGGCAGATGATGACGGGAAATTATCCTTACCCCGACCTGAACACGGTCCCCGATATCAAGGAGCGGATTCTCAGCGGCCGGACTCCTGAGCCACAGCCTCCGCCTCTGAACTGGCCAAAGGGTCTGCTTGAACTCATTCGGAAGTGCTGGAGCTTAAGTCCTGAAGATCGGCCAAACGTACGCACGTGCGTTGAGAGTGTGAACATAATTATTAGCTTGGTACGGTGATTTCGTATCGGCGCTGACACATCATGAAGGACTGACGGTACACATGGTGAATGTATGTCCAGATTGAACGATTGCGCGAGGAATTAAATGTGGTTATGGGGAGTTCTTTCATTTCCGGGGAACGAATTCAACCAGGACAAAATCAGACGTTGCGTGGAGCCGGAGTATGTATGACGAAGACGGCGGAGCTCTTACCATCACGTGCTTCCGTGGTGGTAAAAACCATAAATCTGCGAGAAATTGACTTGGTCTCGTCGAGAGCCGACTTCTTGAAGGTGAGGATCGTTCATTCACCTCTCTCTTATTGGGTGGATTCATTTCTCCTTTAATATTTTGACTCGCTCCCCGATCAGCGCTTCGCTCGCCTGACGGCTGTTTTGCCAACTCTTAAACACACCAACATTCTTGAGTTCATCGGATACTCCAGAGGCCGTTATTTAGAATCCGTGTCGCTCGTGACACCTTATATGGTGAACGGCAACCTTGCCGCCCACATGCAGAAGGACATCAATATGAACGGTAAACTCGAATTAGTAAGCAGAACACAAATTATGTTTGCGGATCTACCAAGACTTGATTTCACTCATGTTGGGGAGTGTAGGCTAGAGGTGCCATGAGTGGTTTACATTACTTGCACGCCTGGGAGCCGCCGGTTGTCCATGGTAATGTCACGCCGGTACGCCTACGGCTTTACATCGTCGACAGACTCAAATTAAAGATCCGTTAAATAGGTTAACGTGCTCATTGACGAAACCGGGAAAGCCGTGCTCAGTGACGTGGGCTGGACATCGATCGACTGGCATCCAATAACAGCTCCCAGAGCATCTGCAAGATGGTTGGGCCCAGAGGTTAATCATGGGGAGTCACCGGTTGTCCAGAGCGATATATGGAGCTGGGCATGTGTCGTCTTGCAGGTTTGTGCGGAAGATCTCGACCTGGCTGCGCCTGACTCTTCACAATCGGTTCTCCCTGTTACAACTAGCTGGTTACCGGTGATCCCCCTTATTCGTTTCTTGAGGACAACGATCGTATAAAAGCGGTCATGTCTCCGGGAAAACGGGGCCGTCTAACACCCGAGGCGTTCCACGACCTCGATGAGATACCGGATCTTTTGATGCAGCTGCTTCGGCGATGTTGGGATTTTGATTTATTACAAAGACCTAAGGCTGGCGAATGCATTGATACACTCAATCTGATGCTCGTCACCGATCCCGATGGTGAGTAGGCTTAAACTCCGTTCTCTCGCTTGGGGTCTTGGTAACGAGGCCCTACCAGGCACCGATCAAGCCGCTAGTGGAATTGAAGAGCAAGCCGCAATATTGTCTCTTGATGATGATATCAGTCGCCTCATTACTAGCGTATCGCCGCAAGCAATTTGCATCAACGGACGTTTTGGGGATGTATTCAAGGGCACTCATAAGACAATCGGCGAGGTAGCTCTGAAACGACTCCGAATAGGGTCTGCTGCTCTCGATGAGCAGGTTATCCGAGTGAGTTTTTTCTGGGTATTGTTCACCTTGGAAACTTATACTCTTCTAGAGGTTCGAGAGAGAGGCAGATACATGGCGTGGTTTGAACCATCCCCATGTACTCAAGTTTCTTGGAACATACAAACCCGGGGCACATCTCTACTTCGTCAGTCCGTTTGCAGCAAACGGAACCTTATTGGAGTACGTGAACGTCCGCCCAGCTGTTAATCGTATCCGACTGGTAGGTGGATAAATCCGCCGAGAACTAAAACCCACGACTGGCGGACTAAAACCCGTTGTTTACATCGTCCAGTTGTACGAGACCTCCGATGCTGTTGACTACCTCCACCGGGAAGACATCGTTCACGGCGACATCAAAGCCAGCAATCTTCTTATCAGCGACGGTGGCCATGTCTTACTCTGTGACTTTGGACTGGCAAAGTCCACATATGCACAAACTTCCACAGCCTTGAAAGGCGCAGGAACCTTTCGATGGCAGAGTCCGGAGTTATGGAACAATGAGCCCAGGAGCTTTGCATCGGACATATATGCATTCTCGATGACTATAGTCGAGGTAATGGATCTCGAGCTCTCCTACGGTGTTCGGCACATTCTGACCCAGGACGCCAGGTTCTCACTGGTCTCCCGCCGTTTTCGCATTTAGAGAATGAGGTCGCCGTTTTCATGGCCGTATACCAAATGGACGCCAGGCCCCTAAAGACTCCTACGGAATCCAACGGGGTATCGTACGAGAATGTTTGGAAGGTCGCCGAAGCGTGTTGGCCTAAAACACCCGGAGACAGGATATCAATGTCGGAGGCACGCCTCCTTTTAAAGGATGATCCTTCTCTCGCATGAATGGCCAAGGCGATCGCTTAGGTGTAGTCGGTGAATCAGCTTGAATCAGATTCTTCTCGCGTATACTTCAGACCTACCCCCTGTTCACTAGTGTACTATGTTGGTAATTTTCACGGATCCGGAAAATCGCCCCAGGTTCGTACTGGTGGTCAGTGTGACGCAAATCACGTAACGAACGAATGGGAGATTTATTATACGAAGCAAATAATACCCGGTAGTAATAGATCTGAGTGCAATCGTTTTATTCCCAAACGACGAGGTCGCGTCGTCTGAGGTGTGGGCAGCGCGGGGAACTCTGAGGACCCATCCAACTCCCTCCCTCTAGACGAATAATTTATCATGGGGAATTCGTAAGTACATTATACGAGCCAGTGATCCCCTAGCGTGAACCGGGTTGCGAATCCTGGCATTGACGCATCTTCTGGATCACCACTGCGTAGCATCCAACTTGATCAGCCCCTCCCCCCAATGACGGTTGTGTCCGACGACCGACAGGCACCGTCTAGATCGAGCTGGTATAGAAAGAAGGGTTCGGATTATTCAAGTCCAAGTATCCACAGGAGAAATCAGCCTTGAGTTCAGCTCCGTTGGAAGCCTCGGTGTTTCCGATACTGTACAACCCCATGGCAAACGTCCACCGTTCGAGATATTTGCCGATAGTGCTGTCGGAGCCGTTGGTGATGGCGGAGTGGCCTAGACCTAAAAAACCCGCGTTGGTGCCGAAGACGCCTTCGAAGGGTCCCGTGCTGGCGGCGACGACTAGGCGGAGGGGGTGGGGGTAATGTTTAGATACCGGAGTCGCGAGTAGAACTAAAACGAAATCAAGAGCTCACTCTGCTAATCCGCATACCTCCACCATTTGGTTCCGTTCTTCATTTGCTCCAAGAACGCGCAAATTATTGTGGCCTTCTGACCGGTGCACGTCTTGCCGTTGACCTTGAACGTGATATTCTGAGCACCAGCGAGCGAAGCTCCGTACGTGGATGAGGCAGCCGCGTTGTATCTAATGAACTTCCAAGTAAAGAATGCGATCCGGGTGCATGTTTCCAAAATTAGGTGTGTGGTCAGTTCCAGGGACTCGCGCCCTCGGTAACGAATGGATGGAATGGAACGTCTTGCGAGCAGTCTTGCAGTCGACTCCAGGGACGGCGGTGTAACCGTGGGTCATGCCGATGGAGAAGTTGAACCATGTTGCGGGCTCAGCCTATGGTGGTCTGGGTGGTAGCGGTGGCAGCGGGTGAATCGGGAGCGAACAAATGCGTATCGTGTCCTTCGCATGGCTTAGCGCGGTCAAGAACAAACCGGAGACGACGTTGGCGATGGCGAGCACAACAAGACCTATTATTCCTATTGAGTTCATCCCTGCGGTGCTTGGCGATAATTAGGTTGAGTGGCGAGATGGGTGAGAGAGGAAGAAGGGACGAAGGCAGCAAAAGCGCATGCGCGGACCGGATCGCAATCGAGCTTGGGAGCAGGACCCTGGACACTCGCAGGGCCCCCGGGATCGGTAGCCAGCCCAGCGATCCCGCTGACCTCACCATTGTCTTCGGCAAATCCCCAACCAGAAGACTTCCCTCGTGGTTATGGGACTCTTCGGATTGGGCCCTAATTACAACAGTCGATCCCCTGAACCTAGTCCAATAGGACAAACCTTTAACGTTACCAGCTAATAGCTTCCTCCTCAACGCCTTCACCACACAAAGCGCAATGTGACTGGTCAGTGGTGGCAGCGCTGACGTGAACCAGCCAGCCGTTGTTCAGAGCGCCTCACTCAAGCGAAGCGACACGTGCTATCAATTTGGATGATCCATCGACACGCAATCTTGTCCTCCTTGACGCATCAACGCCAAGCCAATCGGTATCTCGGCAACGGCATCACCGGGCGCGCCTACTCCATTCTAATGCACAGTCCGTGCATATGCACATTCAGGTAGCGCATTGTTTGTGGCAGGGACAATATTGTTCAGACGGAGGGTAGGCCGCCCGTGAGGACTTGGCACCGTTTCCCAGATCGCTCCAAGAACAAGATGTCTATCATTGCTCCAACGTTTAATAATGTAATATCAGTTTGCGGGTAGACGTAAGAGTGAATAAGCTGTAGATATTTTTAGGCAGATTGCAGGAATGATTACCAGACTTCAGGGCAATACGATGGACGGCGGATCGAGGGGCCGCAATCCTCCGTTCTTATATACCAGAGCCGCGGTGCCCGGAATGTTCCTCCCGTTCATTCGTACGCTGACCGTCGTAAGTCGAGCGATAATAAAGACACAACGCTCTATGCAGGCTAGACAAATACGCGCTGACATGATGATGACAGACTGGAGAATCCTGGGATCTCGTCACGTGCCACATGACAGGCGGTCGAAGCTCACCGCACGGCTAAACAACGTGCTCGGAGGCTTCGCCGACCACCACGATCGCGCAAAACCGCGTATTCAGATTCGAAGAAATCGCGTCATTAAACTGTACGAACATGAATTATAACGAGCAAGTATGTTAGATATCATGCTCTGCCCGCCCCTCGACCTCTCGTAGCTGATGAGTCACCCACGGCTCGCCTCCCCAGAACCAGTTGGGAAATGAAAACATATCTTTAGAAATTCCAAAAGACAGCTTTGAGCTACCAGATCATGAGCCACCAGACCATGATCGAAATGAGTACATCCTCAGCCAGACCTTTGGAAAAGTCCTCCTTGCGACGCTCAAGCCCGGCGCTGGCGGGTTGGAGAATCCTGTCAAAGCGGCTGCTAGAAGACTACGAGTGGACAAAGCAAAGATGAAATCAACAGCTGTTGCATCTGTAAGTCCATCCACTCGTGACCGGTCACCAATGAACAAACTCTCAAACCCTATAACGTTATATGTGAAAGTGGCTCGATCGCCAAACAGGCATTTGGTCATCTTTCAGTCATGACAACATTCTCAAATTTATCGGATACTATGTCGAGGATGATTTCAGCACTGTATACCTCTTTTCACCCTACATGAACAACGGAAACGCCGAAAATTACTTGAAGGAAAAGCAGTTGAGCGTGGAAGAGCGCCTTCCACTGGTCAGGACTCTCCATCTGCAGACCTAATCACTTCCGACTAAGGATCCGCTTTCCTGATTTCATCTATAAGATAGCTAAAAGACACGGTGATGGGCTTAGATTACCTACATCAGCTTAGTCCCCCGGTTATCCATGGAAACTTGAGGGCGGTATGTCATTCCCACTTCGTCCAAAATAGTTCGAGCTTCATTCCGTCACCGCTTCAATACCCATCCAAGAGAAGCCACCTCTTTTAACTCCGAAGTTCCCGCCTTCTCCCCTCAGCTCCCCACGTTATTCTGACTTATATGATTATCTCTCTATTAGGCCAACGTCTTGATCACCGATAACGGCCGAGCAGTTCTCAGCGACGTCGGTCTGTACACATTGGAAAATTGTGTCCAACTGATCGAAGGCTCGCATTACTCTCAAATGGTGCATTGGTTTAGCCCCGAATCACTTTCGACCTCGGAAAGGACCATGAAGAGCGATATATGGGCTTGGGCATGTCTGGCTTTAGAGGTATTCAAACTCTCCGCCCCATCTCCCCAATGCCTGGCCGCTTTTGCTTAGCTTGTACGCTCTACACCACCTCCCTCCTCTGGCAGGTGATGACGGAAAAACCTCCTTATTACGGCTGGGGCTCGAAAAGTGGCAAAGTGGCAATTCTCAGGGGCGACACTCCTAACAACAAGGAGTGGCAGCAGCTACAAGACTGGCCCGATGGTCTACTTAAACTCGTCATGAAGTGCTGGAGCTTCGGGCCTGCAGATCGGCCGAGCGCGCGCGCGTGCGTTGAGAGTATGGACATTACTCTCAGCTTGGTACGTTGATCTCGTATCGGCGGTGATGGGTCATCATGATCTAACTGTATGATTGGTGGACGCATGTATAGATCGAAAGCTCGCGTACGGAAGTAATGGAATGTTTGGGTAGTTCCTTCATCGCGGAAGAGCGAATCCAAGCCCAAGCAAATGGGATATCGCTTTCATCCGGATCCAGCAATCGTAACACGAGAATAGTGGGGCTCTCACCATCGGGTGCCCTCGTGGTCGTGAAGGAAATAAACATCCTAAAGATAGGTTCGGTCTCATCGAGAGTAGATTTCATCAAGGTGAGAGCACTCCATTCACCTCTCTATTCGCGGACGGGTCCCTTTTCCTCGTAAGATCCTGACCGCCTCCGCAACAAGCGCGTCGCCGGGCCGACGGCTCCTTTGTCATCCCTCAGACACGACAACATTCTCGAGCTCATTGGGTACTCTGCAACATATGGCCTTGACATTGTGTGGCTCGTTGCACCTTATATGGCGAACGGTAACCTTTTGGGCTGCATTCGTAAGCACAACCAACTCGATGTGAACGGCAAACTTGAATTAGTAAGTAGAATGGAGTTAACTTCTTTGGGATCTCCAATAGTCCATTTCGCTCATGAATGCGCTTGCTCGATTTGGGAATTAGGCACGGTATGTCATGAATGGTTTACAATACCTGCATAGCAGGGAGCCACCAGTCGCCCACGGGAATATAACCCCAGTACGCCTATGTCTGCATTACTGTCACCGACTCGTGCTGAAGAGTCAGCACAGTCAAACGTGCTCATCAACGAAGCTGGAACGGCCATTATCAGCGACGTTGGCTTGACAACGCCTGACTGGGATCCTATAGTCACGGGACTCAAATCATCTGTAAGATGGTCAAGTCCAGAGATCAATCTCGGAGGCTCGGCGGTTATTCAAAGCGATATATGGAGCTGGGCATGTGTTGTCTTACAGGTTCGTATGGGAGATCTCGAGGAAAGTGGCAACTCATTACAATCGTTTCGCTCTGACATCACTAGCTGGTGACCGGTGATCCTCCTTATTCGTCCATCTCAAGTGACGATAACATCAAATTGGTTATGTCTTTCAATAAACCAGCCTTCTTAACACCTGAAGCATTCCACGAACTTGACGAGATACCTCTGCATTGCTGTCACTACTTAGGCAATGTTGGGAGCTCGATTTTTCTCAGAGACCTGATGCTCGAGAATGCACGGATATACTCAACTCGCTGCTTGGTGCGGATCCCGAAGGTAAGCAGGCCGAGGTCTCTGCTACAGGATATTTAGATGAGTCTCGGGAATGATACGTCAACATTGCTCGATCGTCATCAAGCATGTAGTGGCACAGGAGAACAGCAACCTCGTGATGCTATTAGGCCTCCGAAGCAACTCACCATCCCGGGCAGGAGAAGCGAAGAACAAGTGACCCGGGTAGGTGTTCTTGAACGGGGTTTTTTTTTCGTTCAGGAAGCTCATACTGTCCAAGACGTTGGAGACCGAGGCAGATACATGGCGCCGTGACCCAAATCATCCCCATGTGCTGAAGTTTGTTAGTGAATCCAGCCGCGCAGATCTTTTGTTCATCAACCCGTTTGCACAAAACGGGACCTTTCTTGAGTCCGTCATCGACCGCCAAGGTGCTAATCACATCAAACTGGTGAGTTCACGTGCCTCCGAGAGCTGAAGCTCACGACACGTGCGAATCAAATCACATCATTCAGTTTTGTGACATCTTGGAAGCCGAACCCGAGCGGATGCTGCCTAAAACCGGACATCGTACGGCGAAACGGGCGACAATCTTGCCACTAGGGGCTCTCGTGGTTTTAAAGGAGACATCTCAAGACAATATTGACCCACTGTCGGCGAGAATCGACTTCTTCAAGGTAAGAGCGCGGTGCCTCCACCTCCCCAGAAAATAGGGTTGCTTTGCTTGGTCAATCCTAATCTAATTTTCAACAAGTGTTTTCGTGAGCACATGGCTGCACTGTGGTCAATCAGGCACGAAAACATCGTTGAGCTCATTGGATACTCTATCAAAACCGACCAAAACTTCGGAACCGTGTCATTCATAACACATCATATGGCGAATGGCAACCTGATGGACTATGTGCAGAACAGAGAAGCGGACACAAACCGTAAGCTTGAACTAGTAAGCAAAATGCAGCTTAGTGTCTTTGACGTCGTCGAGGCCCTAAAGTCTTCTTGTTTTGTTTGGTTGGTTTGTGTGTGGAGGCCCGAGATATCGCGAATGGTTTGCAATACCTTCACAACAGGGAGCCTCCAGTTGTCCTTAAGAATCTAACTCCGGTGCGTCTACAGTCATAGAATCGTCAGCGGGCTTCTAAGTTGGAGTACGTAGTCCAACGTGCTCATCAACGAAACTGGGAAGGCAATCCTCGATGATTGGTATCTGGGGGTAATCAAAAGATATCGTCCGTCGTCAACAAGTCCCCGAACGTCCGTAAGATGGTCTAGCCCAGAGGTTAACAGAGGGCGTTCGGCGGCTGTGCAAAGTGATGTATGGAGCTGGGCATGTGTTGTCGTGCAGGTTCGTAGGAAAATCTCGAGATGGCGTGTGACTCGTTCAAGCCTCTTTTTTGGTGCAACTAGCTGGTAACCGGAAAGCCTCCTTATTCGGTTTTTAAAAGCGAAGATCAAACCAAAGCGGTCATTTCCGCGGGCAACTGGGGCATCGTAACTCCTGAAACATTCCTCAAACCCGACGACATACCGGATTTTTTGATGCAACTGCTTCGGCAATGTTGGGAGTTTGACCCCTTCCAAAGGCCGGATGCTCAGAAGTGCATGGATGCGCTCGACACGATACTTCGTGCGGATCTCGATAGTGAGCAGAACGAGGATCGGCGCCTTCTCTCATCGAGTCTGGGAAACGAGACTCTGACATCAGTCGATGATTCAGCTTGCCAGACGGACTTCCCTGACGACGATATTAGTCGCTTTATTACCAGCGTATCTCCGCAAGCAATTTGTATCAACGGAAGATTCGGAGACGTGTTCAAAGGAACTCATAAGACAATGGGTGACGTAGCTCTGAAACGACTCCGAATTGGGGCTGCTGCTCTGGATGAACAGGTTATCCGAGTGAGTTTTCGTCCAGGTATCGTTGGCCTCGGAAACTTATACTATTCCAGAGGTTCGAGAGAGAGGCGGATACATGGCGCCGTTTGAATCATCCCCATGTACTCAAATTTCTTGGAACGTACAAACCCGAGGCACATCTTTACTT
>WSTX01005337.1:0-29246 GCA_019633405.1 Tulasnella sp. 408 | reverse complement strand
GCAATAGCATTCTTAGATTACAAAAATAGCGCAATCATAGCTCTTAAATTGAGCTATGGAATGACTATGAGAGCTACTTGACGGACTATCCTAGCTATCCAGTAAGGCTGGACGCTATATTGGCCAGCAACAGGGGGACTTTGCTATGGACCTATTACAGCTATATTGCCATCATAGCACTACATAGTAACGTTGGATTTCCCTGATGATACCCCTTCGGTCGCGACTCGCGGCTACTCCCTCAGAAGACATAATCACCAACCGATCAGCTCCAGTACTCCGCCCACAGTATTGCCTTCAGCTTGCCCCGCTATGACCACTCGCCATCGTTGTATAGAAACTCGATCATAACCCCCCCCCCCCAACAAACCCACCCTTTACGCCCCTTCCCGGAATCTGCCTCGGAGACAAGCTCTAACAGAGAAACCCGGTGGTCGGCTCCCCGGAGGCGGCCCTTCGATACGCAATGACTGGGAGCAGGGAGGAGCCGTTGATATGGGGTGCCGAGGCACTTTTGTCGCGATCGCCTCAATCCTGTCTCTCGCCAAAAACCAAGGGTGCGGTTGAGGACCTCCATGGAGAAAGGGTTGAGTCCACGGCCGAAAGTAGGCCCGTGGCATGCACAAAAGAGTTGATGAAATCGTGTTCGGTATTAGGAGGAGGAAGACTACATGCGAGGAACGGAGGGAGGAAGGGCATCGTGTATGAACATCGGCAACCCGACGGGGCCAGCTTCTTTTACCACTGCTCCTATTACGCCTGGGAAGCGGATGACACCATTCCGGAAGACTTCGACTTTACTCCCCGGTCGATTCGGAAAGCTTGAAATGGTGTTCCATTGGAACGGCCACTACTGGGAAAGCGAGACCGGGGGAAACGCCGTACGACCAATTTGAAAGCTTGGGAGATGTAGCAACCGGATTTCGGTCCGCCGACACCAGAGACTGCAACGTCCTTCGCTTCGAGATCGAGAGCTCAACAACGCGTTCTTCGCCGTCCGTGGTCGAGAATGATGCGAATTGTAGTCACCGACGATGGAACTTGGTCCCGCACTGTGGGCAAGTCGGGTGACAGCCGTTTTACGGAAGGGAAATTCGCTCGTCTTGTCTTCGGCACCATCGCCTAGCCTAGCCTATGCGGCCGATAACGTCCTTATCCCTGCCAGAACGCGTTCTTCGCCTGGCGAGCTCATGTCATCAAGGTCTCTCACCGCATCTCCTGGCCCTCAAACTACCAACGAACCGAGGGTCACGTTTGCGTCAGCGTTCCCACCATCCTTCTCCATTTTCTCCCTCCCCTTCAGTTCCTTTCTTTCATACGCCGAACGGCTCATCGCATTCCGATATCGGCATATCACTGGAAGTCGGTTTGGAACCAGCTCTGCTACGCCACAAGCGAGATCTTTCGACACCAAGCAGTACACCAACCCGACCGCCACGGCCTACCGTTCTATCCCTTCCCGTACTGATATCTCGGCCATATATCTAAACCCCACATCCACGTGGAATAGGTACCAAAACCGAGATCCACCAAGAATCTAAGAGCGATGGGGAAAGTCCGCTCGACCGTTGTCGGGTGTCCTTACCAGATCGAGTGCGGACCTGCGTGTATTTTTCGTATGAACATAATTTATACTAGGTGTAGTACGAATACATCAAATGTCTACCGCGAGTCAACGAAGTCGCTAGAGCGAGAGCTGGGGACCGTCAAAAATAAAAGTTGAGACTTTGAAGCGCCAGAAAGTTTAAGAAAGTGATTGATTGTACCGTTGAAAAGAGTGATAGCATGCCGATTGATAATATTATAACTCCGATCTGGTGATAGAAGCCGGACCATGCGTGAAGAGGAGTGCATCACCCAGTGACCCTCGACGCTTAGCCGTTCAAACATGGCAGGTCTCTTCGAAAGGGCTGACAAACGAGGAGCCTCCGGTCCCACAGGATAGCTATGCATACAGTATTCCACCATCAGAAGGCTAAACCGAGAGTAATATCGTACATTCCCCAATTGCCTCACGCAGCTAAAATGATCACATGGCGATTTTACCGACACAGAAGCCGAAACCCTCCTAGAACCGGGTTCCTGCGTGGGTACCTTCTCTGGGCCTCTAGGGAATTGGTCTAGGCCTGAGGTCTAGATCAGTTACCAAAGAGTCGGGTTCTTCAACGGTTGACGGCTTCTGTGGAGAACACCTTGGTCGGGGTGGAAAAAAAAATATCGCGGATGCAACGTGACCAACTCCTAATATTTCCGCAGTGGCTCTTCTACTAACGACCGGATCGACTTTGTATTTTACCTCTGAGCCCCTGGCAATTCTTTGATTCGTAGGCAATACTCCAGCAAGTGTATTGCTTGTCTCGTTGGTATTGTTAATACCCGACAGCGAGCCATTTGCAGGGCCATGAACAGAATTAGACGTATCGCAGGTTGGAATAACTTCCCAGTCTGCTGTATTTGGAACCTGGATCAATCGAGTTAGTAAAAGCGAGGGATGGGATGCAAGAATGGGAAACAGGCGCCCACATCCAGATCCCATTGCGAATGGTCCCCCGCGCCTCCTCGGCAGTGGGCGGAACGCGAGATGCTGAAATTTGACCGGATTGTTCACGAGAAAGTTGTCCCAATATCTGGGCACGAAAATGTTCTTCAATATATGCGTTCCGTGGAATCTTTGAAAGTGACATACCTCCCACAGAATCTCCCGCATCGTAGGTCGCACTGTGGGGTTCGTGTCCCAGCAGCGGCGCATTAGATTCCAGAGCTCATCATCCGGCGGTAGGTCAGGGTGCTCGTCTGACTTGGGCGTTTGACCTTGAATGATGCGAAGGAGAATCGTGGCCTCGCGAAGGTGCTCGAACGGCGCTTTTCCGCTCATGACCTAGTTTAGATATTCAGCCCCATAAACATTTCCTACTCTCACCCACAAGCACTCACCGCTAGAATGAGCCCTCCGAAAGCGTAGACGTCCCTTTCGGGGTTCGGCCTTGGCCTTTCTTCTCCGAGAAGCTCGGGTGCCATATACCTCGAGGTTCCTCTCGGAGTTTCACTGGTTGTAAGGCCGCTAGATTCACCAGGCTCCTGCAGAATCCGACTCAGGCCGAAATCCGACAGTGCCGCCTCGCATGAATCGTTTATTAGAACGTTCTCCGGCTTGATATCAGCATGGCAAATCGGGGGTGTAAGCGTGTGGAGGTGATTAAGCCCCAAAGCGGCCTGATAAATCTGAGAAAAGGTGTAAGTGCGATCAACCAAGGAGAGGGGTGGAGCAACATCAACTTACCAGTCGAAGTTTATCAGCGCGGGAGAGGCCAGGGTTGGCCTGCAAATGATTGGTCAAATTGCCGTGACGGCACCAAGGACTTATGAGCTGGGGCTGACGCCCCAAACGGTAGCCAAGGAAAGGATGAAGGTTTGGGTGTATTGTCTGACTCCAAATAATCATTTCTCGTTTGATGCGTCATGAGGAGAAATGTGAGATAATTGCGGCTCCAGAGGATCGAATATACCGACTGTTTCTATTCTCCTCCGCAGAGCTTGCGGATCGCTGTGCATGTTCCGTGCGGTGAGGGCCTTGAATTGCTTGATTGCTACGGTGACTCGTTCGCCACGTGGGCTTGCCCAGACGCCGCGATAGACGTCTACGCTGCTAGTGGTTACCATGGGCCAGGTTGAAACACTTAAAACTCCTCCGAGCTCCCTAGCTGCTTTAGCAAACGCAGGGCGCCGGTGCCGTGGAATAAGCGATTTGGTGTCCATCAGGGTGGTATAATGCCTAGATTCGATGTGGATGTTGTATACGATTGTTGAGTTGCAGACTGCTGGAAAATGGAGTGTTGCATAGATAGCGTCAGCGGGACCGTACCTCCATGGGGCCGGCTCTTGTATCTATGTTTCATACCTTTGGTATAGCAAGTAGAGCTTCGGTAGATTGATGTTGATGGCGTAGACTAAGGCTAATGAGAGATGGAGGGGGAAAGTCGGGGGGGGGGGGGCTGGCCAGTTGCACCACAGCCGACGTGGAACAAGTGTGTCGTTGCGACCTCGAGGCTGGCGTGTATTCAACCCTATCGACGCCATAGGCGAAATTGGAAGAATTTCCATCGTTCAAAGTTTTCTAATCACGATATGGTGGTTGTTGGATGTTCTATAGAAGATCCCGCGTGTCGCTACCAAGTTTTTATGTAAGCTTGAAATGTGCTACTTGATGCCGCTCGCCGTCTCCCACCCCTTCCCTGTACTATGCCACAAGTGAATTAATGATATGACTGCTGGCGGAGGCGCAAATTCCTCAGATTATCAACCAGGGGTAAATGCCTGATGCGTGTAATCGTGTGATCCGCTCGGGCCACTTTGTTCAATTGGGGTGTCATCGATTCGTGCCCGTCAACATCGAGAGCAAACGTCGCTCCATTGCGCGCTTTCGAGACTTAAGCGCTTGCTGCTACGTATCTCCAGCCTACATAAATAGCTTCTGAGTATTGTCTGTTGATGTTCTTCAAAACAAAGTAATCGATTCCTCTCAAATATGCTCAGAAACGGTGCACCCACTGAGACTTAGCTCCCTTCAACACATACCGCTCCGGGTACAAACACTTCAAGGTATCAAGATGCCTTCAAGGCGACAGTGAGCACTTCACAATAACCTGAATGCATATCTGAATTCTGAATCGGGCTGCTAGACCCTCTCTCATTGACTCGGCTCTGACCTTCCGGAATTCTACAGGTGCTTCAGCGATCAACTTCATCTATCTACGAGTCTATTCGATCTAATAGAATCTCGAAAGAAGGAAAGGAAATTCGCCGTCATAATACACGAATGTCATGCGAACTTTAGTCGGGCTCAGGTTGTGTCATTGATTGGCGAGGTGCTTTCGCTGACGTGTCATCTCGGTCTTTGAAGTGCCCGATATCGTTCGGTTTCTCTTTGAGCTTGAATTTTTTGGAGAGAAATTAGCGTTAGGGCCGCGAGGGAGATGGGGTCGACGTCGAGGATGTTTGCACGAGCCGCCATTGTCGCGGAAGCAGGTGGTGACCAACGGCTGTGCGGCCTTGGAGAGTCCAAAGGTTTGAAAACTCTTCCTTGCACCCAGAGATCCATGCCGGTCAAAAGGGCTGGTTTTGGGCCTGCGATATATGACGTGTCACTATTTTCCCTGGCGACGTTGCGGGTCTTGACGGGTGAATCCTGGAACGTCGCACCGAGGGCGAGGATACTTGATTGCACCCTCGTTGTTGACCTTGTTGGAGCTTGGATTATCGACCGGAAATGAGGTGGAGCGAGAGAAGAGGCCGAGGAGGAAGGTGGTAGGTGGTATCGAGGTGGATATGCGTATATCACCTATAGACCAAACGTGCAGTCGAACCTCCGCTTCGTCCAGGATATCTTCTTGCCGTCGACCACCATCAAGGAGTCAAATCCCCCTTCCTCATCATCGGCACTTTTCCATCGCCCAACAATGTTCACCCATCCACCGTCCCCCGTTCGTCGCGAGGTCGACAGGTCGCGTGGCGAAGCTAGCGAAAATCTTCCTCCTTCTTCCGACAGTACGCGTGGGCGGTGCGCCAGGTAATGCCATGGGTCGAAACCTCCAAAGTGAATCGAACACGTTTCGCAATCTGGTGGAAGAGGTTGCATGGGAATGCCACCTACCCCCACCAGTGGAGGGAAGAAATAATGTCGAATGTGACCAAGTAGAAGAGATTTTGGATGGAAGCTGTGGGTCATAAGCCTCCCGGAGAGCGGATTTCAACGAATTGAGACTGGAGTGAGTAGTCGATGAGGTGGGCGTGTACGTTGCACAGATTCTAAGGCAAGACTAGGTTAGCCCGCCCAATCCCTGGTTTCTCAAAGCCCCCCCACGACTTACTCATATTACCAGTTCGGGCAGTTCTTAATCGACGGTTTGCTCGAGTCCTTCAGAAGTTGCTTGCTACGAGACCGGTGTATATCACGTGCATGAGACGTGACGTCCGACCGAGGCTGGTTACTACTCCATAATGACCGACAGGCTAATTCGAGCACTCCGACGCTTGTATTGCTGTCAGCCTACCCTTGCGTCCACTCGCCATCGTTTCATCGAGACTCGATAACGAGCGCTCGAAACGAACCACTACTTGCACCGCGTTCGGGAAGCGGTCCCGCAGAACACGTTTTGACTCGAGAAACCCGGTGACCAGCTTCCCTAATGCGACTCTTCAAGGGGTAATGGATGGGAGAAGGGAGAGCTCGTCGATGTGAATTGCCGAGGCACGTTTATCGTTCCTACCTCCATGGAGTCCTCCCAGCAACGAAGGGTGCGGTTGAAAATGACAGCGATGGATGCACGCTGAACCTACTACCGAACGGAGGCCTATGTAACGCAGAGAATTATTGATTAAGTTGTGCGTCGGTATCGGGGGAAAGGAAGGCTAAACCAGGGAACGGAGAGAGGGACAGGGTCAGTTGCTACTACGATCACTCCTACAACCCAGACACGGGACGACACCGATTCAAAGGACTTCAACTCTGCTCTACAACCGGTTCTGAAAACCTTGAAACGGTATTCCGATGGAAGGACTGTCATCGTAGAAGCGACATCGGGGGAGCGACAGTGCGGGGAATTTGAATGGGAGATGTAGCGCTCGACGTGAGTCTATCGGGTACCACAAACTTCAACGTCAGCCGCTTGGATGTTCGTTGACAACTGTTTCGGTCGCTCTCTAGGGCCTAGAATGACCCGAACCGTAACCTTTGACGAAGAAACTTGGCCCTCACTATGAGCAAGACGGACCACCGGCCGCTCTATGGGAAGGAAGGCTCGGCTCGCCAAGTCTCCGGCATCATCACATGGCCCACTTTATGCCGTCAATAAAGGAGCTCCCCATTCGTGGTAATACACGTTCTTCACTTCTGCGAGACTCTGATGCTGGATTGAATGGGATCTCGTGTGGGAAAGGGTCCTTGTTGCGGTGGGGGGAAGGAAAGACAAGAATCACGTTGACCGGAATACGATGCCCTCTTTCCAGGTTCAGTTGGCGGACTGTCAGAACGTTCAAAAATGTTGTTTACCTTCTATGTCACGTGACTGTTGTGAACAAAGAGTCTCGTCGACACGTTTATGTTAGTCCAGTTCTGCAGATCGCACTCGTAAAGGAAACCCGCCCATAACGGTTCATAAAAACGCGTTGAAGTGAAAGATGACAAAAAGATTCAACCGCGGAACCCTAATATGAAGTGCAAAAAGCATGCACAGTCCCGTTTACTGGCTACTGAAAGGATCACCGACGAACTTTCTCTACACCCTCCGACATTGAAATCGACGCTAAATGGGCATCGTTGAATTTCATTGTTCAAAAACAGTTTACCAAGACAAAAGCACGTCAACCATTCGACTCGAGTTATAGAAACTTACAGATTGTGGGGGAGTGCACGTAGTCCGACTCATCACGATAAATGGAGCTCCCAACGCAGTGACTAGAGTTCTTGGTAGCTCACTTCACCTTTCCATTAATGGAGTTTGGTAGATGCATCTATGTTTTTGATCTAGGGGATCAAAAGACGAAGGGGTCTCTCCCGCATACTGCTGTACCAAAGCGCCGGTGTCGCCATATCCCTCCTGCCCTTCGAGTGAGTATGCTCCAAACAAATTAGATACACAAATGTCGGCAAGATCACGTAGCCTTCTCCAAAATGTTAGCTCGTGGTCCATGCAGTCGGTTGGTAGGGTCTTAACAGTAAGTGGTAGAGGGAGGCCGAGGAAATGTCCTTCATATACCGAGCCTACGGCACCATGGCAACTGAAGTTCAGTTCTAGCACGAAAGCAGCCATTGGTGTCGAAGGCGGTGGAGTGACATGGTAATGCCCAGGAGAATAAACGACGACTGGCGGAAGAACGTCGATTGGCGGAGAATCGGCCCAGAGGTACGAGTCGTCGCGCGGAATTGGGCTGAACATCTCACGAAAGAATTCTTTCATTTCCAAATACACTGTTATTCCATCCATCTGTTACTAAATGGGATAAATAGAAAAGGGAGAGGAGAGATAATCGACAGTCTGCTCACCGTTTGGGCAGGGCTGCTAATGTAGACGGCGACATATACATAAAGTTTATAGTACTCATCAAGTACTTATATAGTACAATGACATAATTCAACAGATATCCTTGGCTGAATGGCGTCTTGAGGCCAGTCATAAGTTCAGCGGAGTCGGCACACAAGATTGTTGACAAGGAGGGGAGAAGGGGCCCCCACCCCAAGAACGTCGACGAACTCAGCTACCTGCATACCTATTTTCTTTCTTATTCGCCATTGCTGCAGGTAAGCACTCCGATGGCGATGCTAGCGTCCCGTTTAAAAGCTAGTTTATACTTTTCCATTGAAAGGTGTCAGTGCCCGCCAAGACGATATGGTCTGCCGAGGACATTACAGCGAGTGTTCCTCCCCCTGATTAGTACTGGATGGCGTGTATACCACTCCGATGCACCGGCTTTAGCTGTATATATTTATTACAGCCTGTGTATGGTGGCCGGGTGGAAGGGACGACACGGTGTCGCGATCTCCAACTTTCCACGACCTTGGCTTCCACAGACGGGACAGAGCCAACGATCATACGACCGGTTCTGCCCCTCCGAGACCATCCCGCAGACTGAGACGCCGCTCTGCCCTGCTTGGGAAACACTCGATTTATTAAGAGCCTTCACCGAAGAAATCATACAGGGGAGAGCTACAGCACATTCAGGAACCGGGAAGGTTGGGAACCGGAGTTGTGGGTCAGGAACATGATGCGTGTAAACTTCAAATCTCAGCGGGGTTTAAAAAAAAAAAAAACCTCACGGATCTCACGTGAGGTATCCCCGCCGGCGAGGCCCCAGTCTCGGCGGTATGTTTACCGATGACTGGAATGACGTGTAATTTCACTTCTAAGCTCCCTTCAATTGTTCGAGCCGTAGTCAATACTCCGGCGATTGTATTGCTTGTCTGATCGGTCTTGGTAATACCGGGCAGCGAGCCATTTTGAGGGCTACGGACAAGATCTAAAATGTCGCAGGTTAGCATTTCTGCCTGGCCTGCTGCGGTTGCGACCTAGTTCGATCATGTTAGTAAAGCAAGAAATGCCACGGAAATTCGGGAAATAAGGCGCCCACATCCGAGTTCATAGATGAATGGTCGCTCCCCCTGGCCTCGGTAGTGGGTGGAGGACAGGTTGCTGAGACTTGATCGCATTCTTCTCGAGAAATATACCCCCACAGCTAGAGAACATCAAAGGGACTTCAGTATGTGTGTTGATGGTTGAAGCCTTGCTAAGAAAGCGTACCTCGTACAGAACCTCCCGCATCGTAGGTCGCGCTGTGGGGTTGATGTCCCAGCACCGGCGCATTAGGTTCCAGAGCTCGTCATCCGGTGGTAGAGCAGGATGCTCCTCTGACTTGGGTATCTGATCTAGACCGATGCGAATGAGAATTGGTACCTCCCGAAGGGCCCCGAACGGGGGTTTTCCGCTCATGACCTAGCTCAAACATTTCAGCCCCTTAAACCCTTCCTGTACTCGCCCACAAGCACTCACCGCTAGAATGAGCCCTCCAAAGGCATAGACGTCGCTTTCGCGCTTCGGCCTTGGCCTCTCCTCTTTGAGAAGCTCTGGTGCCATGTACCTCACGGTTCCCTTGACAGTTTCACTCGTCGTAAGGCCGCTAGATTCGCCAAGGTCCAACAGAATCCGACTCAAGCCAAAATCGGACAGTGCAGCTTCGCCCGAGTCGTTAATGAGAACGTTCTCAGGCTTAATGTCGGCATGGCAAACCGGAGGGGTGAGTGAGTGGAGGTGATTAAGTCCCAAGGCGGCGTGATAAATCTGATGAAAGGCATAAATCCAATCGACCAAGGAGAGGAGCGGGCCGACATGAACTTACCAGTCGAAGCTTATCAACGCGAGAGAGGCCAGGATTAGCCCGCAAGTAGTTCGTCAGATTTCCATGACGGCACCAAGGGCTGATGAGTCGTGGCTGACGCCCCAAACGGTAGCCAAGGAAAGGGTGAAGATTTGGATGTATCGTTTGACTCCAAATGATCATTTCCCGTTTGATTCGCTGTGAAGAGACATCTGAGATAATTGCGACGACAGAGGCTCTAATTCTACTGACCTTTTCTATTTTCCTCTGCAGAGCTTGCGGATCGCTGTGCATGTACCGTGCGGTGGGGGCCTTGAATTGCTTGACAGCTACCTCGACCCGTTTGCCCCGTGGACTTCCCCAGACACCGTGATAGACCTCTACGCTGCTTGTGGTGACTATGGGTCGGCTTGGAACACTTAATACTCCTGCGAGCTCCCTAGCTGCCTTCGCAAACACCGGGCGCCGTTGCCGTCGGATAAGCGATTTGATGTCCATCAAGGTGGTGTAACGATGTGGATTCGATGCGGGTATCGTATACGACTGTTGAGTTGCAGACTGCCAGAGAATGGAGTGTTGCATGGATAACGTCAGCGCGACTGTTAACCACAAGTGCCTCCATGGGGCCGGCTCGTGTCTCCATGTTTCGCACCTTTTGTACAGCAAGTGGACCTCGAGGGATTGGTGTAGACGGCGTCGACTAACGCTGAAGAGAGATGGAGGGGAGGAAAGGCAGGGGAGAACTGGCCACTCGCACCACACTCGACGTGGAACAAGTGTACATGTGTCGTTGCGACCTCGAGCGAGGCCGCGTGTATTCAACACTATCGACGCCGTAAGCCAAATTGGAAGGAGTTCTATCGTTCGAAGTTTTCTAATCATGATCTGGTGATCGCTGGATGTTCTATCGAAGATCCTGCTGTTTTCGCTAACAAGCTTTTATATATGTCAGCTTGAAACGTGATACTTGATGCCGCTCGACGTCTCCCACCCCTTCCCTGTACTATACCACAAGTGTGTTGGTGATATAGACTGTTGGCGGAGATGCAAATCCTCGGATTAGCAAACAGAGGTAAAGCCCCGATGAATACAATCGTGTGATCCACTCGGGGCGCTTTGTCGGGGTACCACGGTGCCATCGGTTGTGCCATCGGTTCGTGCCCGTCGACATCGAGGGCAAGCGTTGCTCCATCGCGACTTGAGCGCTTGCTGCTACGTATCTCCAACCCACGTAAGTGGCTCCTGAGTATTGTCTGTCGATGTCCTTTAAAACGGAGAGTCATCGATTCCTTTCAAATATGTTCAGAAAGGGCGCACCCGCTGAGACTTAGCTGCCTGCAAGTCATACAGCTTCGGGTACGAGCTCTCCAAGGTATCAATATATCTTGAAGGAAACAGTGAGCGCCTTACAATAACTTGAATTCATATCTGAAATTTGAATCGGTGTCCCACAACCTCTCTCACTGACTGGCCCGGGACTCCGACCTTCCACAGGTGCTTCAGCGATCAACTTCATCTACCCACGAGTCTATTCAATCTAATAGAATCTCTAAGGAAAGAAGGGAAATTCACAGTCATAATACACGAATGTCATGCGAACTTGAGTCGGGTTCAGGTTGTGCCAATGAATGGCGGGTTGCTTTCGCTGACGTGTCATCTCTGTTCTTGAAGTGCCCGATATCATTCGGTTTTCCCTTGAGCTTGGATCCGTTTGTGAGAAATCAGCGCTAGGGCCGCGAGAGAGTGTCGAGGCAGTTTGCACGGGCTGCATAGTCGCAAGAGAAAAGTCGTGACCAACGGCTGTGCGGCTTCGGAGAGCCGAAGGATTTGGAGCTCTTCCTTGCACCCAGGTCCATGTCGGTCAAAAGGGCTGGTATTGGGGGTGCGATATCCGACGCGCCACTATTTGACCTGACGACGTTGCTGCTCTTGACGGGTGGATCCTGGAACGTCGCACCAGAGCGAGGATACTTGATTGCACCCTCGTTGCCGACCTCTTTAGAGTTTGGATTATCGACCGGGAAAGAGGTGGAGTTGTGAAGAGGTCGAGGTCCAAGGTGGTATCGAGATGGATATGCGTCTCCCATCGATCGACCAAACGTGTAGTGGAACCTCCGCTCCGTCCAGAATATCTTGTTGCTGTCGACCACCATCAAGGAGCGAAGTCCGCCTCCCTCATCATCGGAACTTTAAATAGCCGAATAACGTTCCCCTATTCTCCGTCCCCCATTCGTCGCGAGGTCGACATGTTGCGTGACGAAGATGGCTAAAATCTTCCTTCTTCCTCCGAGAGTACGCATAAGCGGTGCGTCTTGTGATGTAATGGGTCGAAAGCTCCAAAGTGAATCGAACAAGTTTCCCAATCCGGTCGACGATGGGGCATTCCACCGAAGCCCGTCAGTCCAGGGAAAAAATGATGTCGAATGTGACCAAGTAGAAGAGACATCGAATGGAAGGTTTGGATGTCATAAAGCGCTCGACGAGGTGATCCCAGCGAGTTGCGGGGCGGAGCGAGTGGTTGATGCTATGGGCGAGTAGTACGTCGCACCGATTCTAAGGCGAGGCTTGGTTAGCCCGCCCAATCCCTAGTTTTCCAAAGCACCACCAAGACTTACTCATTCTCTTGATTCAGGTCATTCCCAATCAATCGCTTTGCCCGATTCCTTCAGCAGTTACTTGCTACAAGGTGGATGCAACGGGAGCGGCGTGCATTAGACCGTCGTAGACACAGGCATCCTCCACTATCCGCGCTCCAGCCTCGACGTCAAAACTGCTTGGCCATCCCAAACCGAAAATCCCTAGGATCCAAGGTCGGAGAAACCGGGAGGGCTAGATGAAGGAGTCTTGAAAGGAAAGGACGGAGATCTTAGTCCTTCTGCTGTTGGAATCGATTTGAGGAACCACAGCGAGGTGGAATAACCGAGGGATGAACCGCGTCCTGGCGTGGTTTGAAAACAGAGGCATCGTGCCTGTCTCGCATGCTTTAGCCCCGCCAGTGGAGAGCTTCCAACGAATCTGTTGTAAAGGAGCTAGATGTGATGTGGGTGCGATTTGTGGTGTGCACAGTCTGACGCTTTGATTGTTCCCAATACTCGGCAGTTGAGATTCAAATTGTTGTTCGGCGGATCTCTTTGCGGCTAAAGGACACCGGATGCTATTGGACACAGCATAACCTGGACAGGAAGGGTCGACTTACCCTCGCTTCAGTCAGTCTTTCTCGTCGGACTGAGGAGGGGCTGAAAGAGAGGAGGAAAGGGAGAACGTTGCTTGGCGGAGTTTGGTTTGGCGTTGGTCAAGACCTCAACCTTGTCCTTCAACCTGCCAATCATCGCACTCGTCAAACACTCTCAAATATATTGCCTATTCAGTTACGTGCGATCACATCTCACCACTAACGCCGGAAGACTTCCCTCGATAAAGTCTCTCCTCCGAGTTCCAACGAACGAGCCCTTCGCCTGGCCTGGGACCCATCAAGCCCCTACAGCGTTGTCCAAAGAGGCCGTAACCCGTGAGCAGTTGAATGCATCAAGTCATTGTCTCACCAAATCTTTGACGGTAGCTCACTCTCACTCGCCCCGTGTGTCTTTCTGTCTCGAATCCATAGAGAGGATCGCCTCAGCTCCAACTCCCAATCAAGTGGGGTCCGACCCTCCCCCGATCGACCTCGCTTCGGTCACCTCAGAAGGCATAATCACCGAACAATCAATTTGCACTCCGACCATTGTACCGCTGTCAGCTTCATCCTTGTGCTCCTCGCCATCGTTTCATAGAGATAATGGGCGCTCGAAAGGAAGCGCTCCCCACGTCGCGTTCGGAAAATCTATCCGACAAACACGTTCTGACCAGAGAAACTCGATGTTCAGCTCCCCTAATGCGACACTTCAAGTCGTAACAGATGGAAAGAAGGAGGCCCCGTCGATCCGGATCGGTGAGGCACGTTTATCGTTCTTACCTCCATGCAGTCCTTCCAGCAACAAAGGGTGTGGTTGAAGACGACAGCGATGCATACACGCTGAACCCACCGCCGAACGGAGTCCCACGAAATGTAGAGAAGTTTTGACGAAGTTTTGCGTCGGTTTTGGAGGAAGAAGGCTCAACCGCGGAACGGAGAGAGGGCGCAGAGCAAGTCGATGGAGCCAGTGGCGACTACCATCACTCATACAACGCGGACGCGGGACGACACCAATTCAGAGGAGTTCGACCCTGCTCTACGACCGGCCCAGAAGACCTTGACGTGATACTCAAATGGGATGATTGTCACCGGAGGAGCAACGCCGGGGGAAGCGCCCGAACGGGGAATTCGAATGGGAGATATAGCGCCGGATGTAAGTCTACCGGTATCACGAACTCCAACGTCAGCCGCTTCGATGTTCATTGACAACTGTTTCAGTCGCCGTTTTGGGCCTAGAATGACCCTAATCGTAGTGGCTGACGAAGAAACTTGGCTCCTCAGTACGAGCAAGACGGGTCACCAGCCGTTTTATGGGAAACCTCAGCTCGGCTCGTCAAGTCTTCGCCATCATCGCCTGGCCCACTTTATGCTGTCGATCACGGAGTTCCTCGTCCGTGGTAGTACGCGTTCTTCGCTTCTGAGAGATGTTGGCTTGAACAGGATTCCGTGTCGGAAAGGATGTTCGTTGCGATGGGGGACGGAAAAGCAAGAATCACGTCGATCGGATTCAGAAGACGATGCCCACTTTCCAGTTTCGTTTGACGGACTCACTGCGATATCCACGGACTCTCAGCACTGTCAGACATGTTATGTACCTTTTACGTTGTATGACTGTTGTGGACAAAGAGTCTCAACTGCTCGTCGGGCCGTTTGTACTAGTACCGTTCCGCAGATTGCATTAGTGAATGAAACCCTTGAAAAGGCGCATGAAAACGCGTCGAGGCGAAAGATGACATGAAAATACAACCGCAAAATTGCAATATGATGTGCAAAAGCAGTCCCCTTTACTCGCTACTTAAAGGACCACCGACAAATGCACCCTCCGACGTTAAAGTCAACGCTCTCTGGGCACCGTTGTAGGTCATTGGTCAAAAGAGTCCATCAAGACAAACACATTCAAATGTCTGACCCAATTTATAGAATAAATTACAGATTGAGAGGAAGTGCAGAAGGCGCTGTCCGACTCATTCCGATAGCTGGAGCTCCCGACGCAATGATTGGAGCTCTTGACAGCTCCCTTCACCAACGCATTCATGGAGGCTGGAGTGGCTAAAATCAAGAACCACCACTCTACCATCGTCGTTGAGCGCTACGTTTCGTGGGCTCAAGTCCCCATGCTCGACATGTGCCTCATGGATTTTGGTAACAATATGATAAACCTGGTGTCTGACGGTAAGGAAATGAGTTCGCATCCATATGCGCGGCCGGTAAGGTTCTCACAACGCACCTCTGTTCTTGATCTAGGGTGTCAAAAGACCAGAGGGTTGCTCCCGCATGCTGCTGCACCAAAGCGCCGGTGTCCTCATATCCCTCCTGCCCTTCAAGTGAGTATGCTCCAAACAAACCAGGTACACAAGTGCCGGCAAGATCACGGAGTCTCCTCCAAATTGTTAGCTCATGGTCCATGTGGTGCATTGGTAGAATCTTGACTATAAGTGGTAGAGAGAGGCCGAGGAAATTTCCTTCATATACCGAGCCAACAGCACCGTGGCCAACTGCTGAGTTCAATTCTAGCACGAAAGGTGCCATTGTTGCTGGAGACGGTGGAAAGCCACCGTGGTGCCCAGGAGAATAGACGACGAGTGGCGGAAGAACATCGATTGGTGGAGAATCACCCCAGAGGGACGAGTCGTCGCGGCGGACAGGGCGGAACATCTCACGAGAGAATTGTTTCATTTCCCAATACAGCGTTATTCCATCCGTCTGTAATTTAATGGGACCAATAAGAAAGGTGAGACGAGGAGCGATCGGCAGTCTTCTTACCGTTCTGAGCAGGGCTGCTAGCGTAGGCTCCGACATCCTTTGAGGCTCCCAATATTCCGTTACGGCGAGTGATTTCGGGGCGAATACCTGGCCCGCACTGGAATAGCTACTAGAGGATGTTTCTCCCTGCTGGTCGGCTGGACTATAGAGCCCAGGTCCTGTCGGGCCCAATCCTAAATGCTCATCGTCTTCATTGGGAACATCACTCGGAGTTGCAACATCATTTAGCCTTAAAGGCTGGTATTCCAATGCTGAACCGTCTCTTCTTGAATGCAGGATCAAGGCCAGAACAAGAGATATGATTGGAGTAGTGGGGCTTGTTAAGGGAATCACTTCCGAGATCCTGGCTTGGGTACGCCCGCTTTGGACGTTCTGGACGAGATGAATGACGAGAAAAGATGCCGCGGAGTGTAGGACACAGTAATTGAAATTTTCATGTAGGGAAACCAGGATTAACTGCCAGGAAATGTTGAGAGAAGTCAGTGTCGTGCAGGTGGCCAGAAGGCTCAGAGGTGCAGTATGCTGACCTTCGCAAGAATGCTCTCGGTATCGGTGGAAGCCACTTTAAGGTTCAATTTATGCCGTCGGCGAGCCATAGAGAGAATTTGAGAGGAGTGATGATTGAATACCGCAGGAACCTTGTGTTCAAACACGATTGCTGCTTTGCCGTTGACTTTCCACGCATGATCCGGGTTCAAGTTGGCTACCTTGGGGCCGCCCTCATAGGTGGCGATCATACCAAGCACGTTGCAGAGTGCTCGTACCGGCGCAACTACTGAGATACTAAACACCGTGAGGACTGAGTCCTCCGCCCCGATCTGCTGCATAGCAGCCAACACTCCAGCCGCCTGCATCACTTCCTCAGCCTTCCCCAGTAGATTATCATCTAACTGATCTTCTTCGAGGCTTTCTGTAAAGCGATCCAAGCCGTGTATGAGAGATGCAGGAATGTCGGGATCGAGTACCAGTTCGACGAGACCGCTTGTCGCGACGCGTGGCATCGCTGGAGGGGTGTATTTGCATACGTTGGTGCTGTTTTGCTTAGTGATGGGCGTTATGGCCTGGATGACCGTTTCATATAACCTCCTAAATGTTTCAACCTTCGAGGGCGAGATCGAAGAGTCCTCCATTGTGGAAATTGCTCGGTAGCGGGGGTGGAAGGGATATGTAATGGCGGCTGTCAGTCCAGTCCGCAACTTAAACATCCCGCCGCGGCGACAGACGTTGTGCAGCAGCTTTCCCCTTACCCTCGTATTCCCCTACCTCTTAATCACAATCCGGCGCTTCTCCCTAAGCTTATTGGGTCTTCGCTCTGGAGCCTTGCGATTGACGCGTGAAAGTCTTTCCCATTCGGCCACCAAGACTGTGGCTCATACAGTCACAGCTTCGTCTCACGAATGCGTTGCAGAGACTAATCGACTTGAAGACAGTTAGGACACTCTCAATACCGCCAACACCTGTCCAATGACTGGCTTTATTGGGTTGTCTCGGCTGAAAATGGCGTCTTGGCCGGAGTCGAGTCTGCGCTATAACTAACTACCGGTTCTGCTCCGACGAGACCGATCCCTCAGACTCTGACACCGCAAACATGCAATCTACTCAAGCGAAATAGGTTTCAAAATTAAACAGGGGTTTGCTCTGGGGGCCGGAGTTGTGGGTCAGGGTCGATCATGTGGCGGTGGTTCGATGGATGGTGCAGGGTTCAGGAAAAAAAAAAAGCTCTCATGGATCCCACGTGGGTCATCCCCGATACCGTTGACCCATCCTCGGTGGCGTTAACATGTCTACCCCTGACAGGGATCTCTTTTAGTCTCACTGCCGAGCTCCCTAATCTTCTCCTCATCACAGGTAATACTCCAGCGATTGTATTCCTTGCATCATCGATGTTGGTAATATCCGATGGCGAGTCATCTTCAGGGCCACGAACAAAATTCGAAGTTCCTTCCTGGCCTGCCGTAACCTGGATCAATCGTGTTAATAAAGCGAGAGATGCGACGGAACGATGGGAAAAGGGCACTCACATCTACATTCATATTCGACTGTTTCCCCAATCCTGCCTCGGCAGTGGCGAGAAGACGGGGTGTTGAACGTTGACAAGATTGTTCGCGAGAAATATGTCCCCATATCTGGAGAGCACCAAACAGACTCCTCAGTTTTGCGTTGTTGTATGTGACCTTCCTAATATAACATACCTCTAACAGTACCAGCTGCATCGTAGGCCGTGCTGTAGGGTCAGTGCTCCAGCAACGGCGGATTAGATTCCAGAGGTCATCATCCGGTGGCAGGCCAGGGTGCTCGTCTGACTTGGGCGTTTGATTCAGACCAATGCGAATGAGAATCGTTACCTCCCGAAGGCCCCCAAAAGGCGGTTTTCCGCTCATGACCTAGCCCAGACATTCAGCCCCATAAACCTTTCCTGCGCTCACCCACAATCACTCACAGCTAAAATGAGCCCTCCGAAGGCGTAGACGTCCCGTTCGCGGTTTGGCCTTGGCCTTTCCTCTCCGAGAAGCTCGGGTGCCATGTACCTCACGGTTCCTCTGGGAGTTTCGCTCGTCGTAAGGCCACTAGATTCGCCAAGGTCCAACAGAATCCGACTCAAGCCAAAATCAGACAGCGCAGCTTCGCCCGAGTCGTTAATGAGAACGTTCTCAGGCTTAATGTCGGCATGGCAAACCGGAGGGGTAAGCGAGTGGAGGTGATTAAGCCCCAAGGCGGCCTGATAAATCTGAGGAAAGGCATAAATCCAATCGACCAAGGAAGGGAGCGGGCCGACATGAACCTACCAGTCGAAGCTTATCAACACGGGAGAGGCCAGGATTGGCCCGTAAGTAGTCGGTCAAATTGCCATGACGGCACCAGGGGCTTATGAGTCTTGGCTGAGCTCCCAGACGGTAGCCAAGGAAAGGGTGAAGGTTTGGGTGTATCGTTTGACTCCAGATGATCATTTCTCGTTTGATTCGCTGTGAAGAGACATCTGAGATAATTGCGACGACAGAGGCTCTAATTCTACTGACCGTTTCTATTTTCCTCTGCAGAGCTTGCGGATCGCTGTGCATGTACCGTGCGGTGGGGGCCTTGAATTGCTTGACAGCTACCTCGACCCGTTGGCCGCGTGGACTTCCCCAGACACCGTGATAGACCTCTACGCTGCTTGTGGTGACGATGGGCCGGCTTGGAACACTTAAAACTCCTCCGAGCTCCCCAGCCGTCTCACGGGTCGATTCGGTGCTCATCAAGGTGATGTACTGATGTGGATTCAATGCGGGTGTCGGACACGATTTATTGAGTTGCAGACTGCTGAAATAAATGAGGTGTAGCATGGAGAGTCAGCGCGACTGACGAACGACCTGAAGTACTTCTATAGGACTGCGTCATGTCCCTATCATTCGTACCTTTTCGATATCAGGTGGACTTCAGGCGATTGATAGAGGGAACGTTGACCGACGTGAGCGGCAGGGTGGGGGTGGGAGCGATGTACGGTTGCTGGTCATTTGCACACCACCGCCAGTATGTAAAATGTACGTTACTGCGACCTCGAGGCTGGGTGTATTCAACAAGACCTTGGAGGCTACGTAAGCGAAATTAGAAGGATTTCTATCATGTAAAGTCTTCGAATGATAATCTGATGATCACTGGACGTTCTATGGAAGCTCCCGCTGTTTTTCGGTACCAGATTACGCTCGAGATGGGCTACATAAGGCCGCTCGGCACCTCCCACCCCCTTCCTTTGCCACGCGATCATAACGGTGATATAGAATGATGGTGGAGGCACACATCTCTCGGATCATCAACTGAAAGTAAATGTCTGATGGGGATAATCGTGTAATTTACTGGGGTCACTTTGCCTGCGGTACCATGATATCAACTCGTATCCTTCGGCATCGAGAGCACATCTCTGGCCATTGCGCAAGCTTGAAACTGACTGGCAGCCTAAAAGTATGCGAATTGTTCCGGAGAGGGAACTGGAGTCGAGGTCGAAGATGATTTCACAAGCCGCCACGGTCGCGAAGCGAAAGTTGTAACCGACGGTTGTACGACCTTGGAGACCCCGAAAGTTCAAGACTCTTGTTCGGAGGTAGAGAATCAATAGAGATGGTAAGGGGCGGTTTGGATCGTGAGTTATTCGACGTGCCACCACTTGATCCGGCGACGTTGCTCTCTTGTCAGGGTAGAGGTGAGGCGGGTCCTGGGACGTACCACAAAGAACGAGCAAGCGTGACTACACCTCATATTTGACCTTTTTGGACTTTGGATGATCGACAGGGACGTGAGGTGCAGCTGGAGAAGACATCGAGGTGGAAGGTGGTACCGAAGTAAATTTGCGGTTCCTAGCTATTGGCCGCCACTGTTCAAAAGTGCAGTTGAAACCTCAGCTCCGTCCGGGATATCTTCTTGCTCTCGACCACCACTATCAATGAGTAAAATATCCCTTCCTCTTCGGCGCCTTTCCATCGCCGACCATTGTTCTCCCCTCCCCATTTGTCGCGAGCTCGACGTATCGCGGGACCAAGATACCTCCGTTCTCTCAGAGTAAACGTGAGCGCTGGCCCAGTGAAAATGTGTTAAAACGTCAAAAGTAATTCAAACACGTTTCGCAATTCGGTGGATGAATTTCATGGGGTATTCCGTTTAGTTCGTCCTCAAGAAGAATGCTATCGAATGCAAAAACGCAGACGAGACGTAGGATGGGAAGATATGGGTATCTTAAAGAGAACGACAAGTCTGGAACTTTTGCAGTAGCCGATGGTGTGGGCGGGTATGTTATATCAATTCTGAAGAAAGACTTCAAATTTGTTAGCCCGCCGGCATTCCTCATTCCCCCCAACACTGCCAGACTCACTCCTACTCCAAAGCCTACAGGATTCTATCAAGGGTCTTGCTCCCAATTATTCAAAGTTGATCTCTTCGACGTGTAGGTCACGAGAATGACGTCTATGAAGCTGCTCCACCCTCGACCGAGTCATCATCCTCGTTGGCTATCCTCACCCCAACTGCTTGACGATCCCGGCCGAACTCCCTCAATACCCGAGTTTCGACGAATCAAGAGGCCCGATAAAGAAGCTTGGGAGGGAGAAAGTGTTTATTCCAATTTTTCTGTTGTCTTTGTAGATTGAGTAACCGCGCAGCGGGGCACCGGTGGAAGAAGTGATTGAGATACCGCATCCTGTGGGGTTTGAAGACAGAGATACCGCGCCCATCTCGAGTGTTTTAGTCCTGCCATGCGATCGATTTTCAAGCTTTGGCTTTCAGCGATGCAGACGTTCTCTGAGGCGAATCGTAGTGTGCATGGTGTTTCGATGCTTGATCGTTCCGCATCCGCATCCAAACGGCGCTCACCGAATCCATCCCTCGCGCCTAAAGAACGCTGGACGTCATCAGAAGACATAACTCGGATATACGGACACTGACTATCACTAGTACTGCGGTCACTTGTTCGTAGTGGATCGGGGACGAAGGTGGAAGAGACGGAGAAGGTTGCTTGGCGGAGCTTAATTCGTACCTGAGCTGTGGAGTGGAAACTTTCCACTTCCCTCCCGTTGCTTCTATCGTTCCACGTGAAACAACTCTAAGTCTACTATTCAATTCGAACATCCGCACATGTACATTGTGCGGGGACGATGGCGGGTTGGTAATTACCACCAGTTTTAGTGCTCCGACATAACCGATCCCGCAAACTTCGACGTCACTTGCGTTCCGCCCGGACAGCTATTCAAAGGGAATGCGCTCATCGGAAAAGTCCTCATGAGGGAGAGCCACAGCGAATTCGTTCACTATGGCAATGGCCCACAACAGTGGGACAGGAACAGGATGCGTCTATTAATCATGTGGTGTGGTGCGGCGAGGCCAGTGCACCGCCAAGTAGTCGGGACGAACTAGCTGGAGTTTTAAAAAAAAAAAACTCTCATCGATCCCATGTGGACTATCCCCGATACCGCCGATCCGTCGTCAGCGGCTTTAATATGTCGTCCGTTGGCTTTTAGTCCCACTTCTGAGCTCTCGACCATTCTTTGAGTCACAGACAATACGCCAGCGGATGTATCGCTTGTCTCAACAGTGTTGGTAATAGTCGATAGCGAGTCATCTGCAGGGCCACGAACAGGATTAGAAGCTCCTTCTCGGCCTGGTGTAGTTGGAGCCTGGATTGATCGTGTTAATAAAGCAAGAGGTTCAACGGAGCATTGGGAAACGAGCGCCCACATCTATGTTAATATTTGGGTGCTCTGTTTAAGTTGCTTTGGTAGTGGCTGGAGGACGGGGTGTTGAACTTCGATAAGATCTTTCGCGAGCAATATGCCCCCATAGCTGGAGAGCACCAGACAAACTCTTGAGTAGGGGCATTGGGAATGTGACTCCCCTAAACAAACGTACCTCCAACAGTACCGCTCGCATCGTAGGTCGTGCTTTAGGGTTCGTGTTCCAGCAACGGCGTATTAGATTCCAGAGGTCATCATCCGGTAGTACCTACCAGTCGGAGTTTAGCAACACGGGAGAGGCCGGGTTATCTCTTAGATAGTCGGTTAAGTTGCCATGACGGTACCAAGGGCTTATGAGTCGTGGCTGAGGTTCTAAACGGTATCCGAGAAAAGGATGAAGGTTCGGGTGTATTGTCTGGCTCCAAACAGTGATCTCTCGTTTGATGCGCTGACGGGAGGCATCTTAGATACTTGCGTATACAGAAGCTCGAATGTACCTACCGTAGTCAGTCTCTTCCCCAAGGCCTGCGGATCGCTGTGCATGTTCCGTGCAGTGAGAGCCCTGAATTCCTTAACAGCTACGTTGACCCGTTCGCCGCATGGACTTCCCCAGACGCCGTGATAGACGTCTATGCTGCTAGTGGTTACTATGGGGTGGTTAGGAACACTCAAGACTCCTGCGAGTTCTCCAGCTGTCCGTGAAAACAGACGCCGCCGGTGCAGCTGAACGAAGGAGGTGGTATCCATCACTGGGATCGGTTATTTGGACGCTATCCTTGAACTGTTGGATGCTAGAGTGAATGGAGCACATTAAGGATAATGTCAGCGCGATTGACTCATAACCTCCAGCGCTTGATGGGACTAGATTATATCTCCATCTTTCGTACCTTTGTAGAGTTCAAATGAGCCTCAGGCAGTTGCTAGAGGACGTTGACTTGCGCAAGTGAACGATCGAGTCAGGAAAGGATTCCGATGGATGGTGGATAGGTTGCGACAAACCAGTTGCCGCGTAAGCGCTGGTCACGTTCCAACATGGAAGCCGAAGTTGTGTAAGAGAACTCCGAAGCGCTCCCATTCCGAAAACTTCTCAAATCACAGTACGATGATCCTCCAACCCCCAAGATTTGTCGAAGATCCGGCCGATCTCAGTGTGACGTTCAAGTGGAGGTGTGCTACCTACGATTTCGAGCGACCCCCAGCCTCCACCCCGTTCGCTTTACCTCGTCACACACCACTGACATAGACCAATAAAAAGTTACAGCTGGAAATACAGCTGGAAATAGCTGTGTTATGGAAATAATTGTGCGATCCGAACCTCGAAGTGAGGGTCCACGAAGCTGAATCGGAGTTGTGAGTCCTCCAGAAGTGGAGGAGATTCGGCTGTTTAGACCCCCTGCCCAAACAAATGGACATCTATTATTGGGAGAATGCATGAAACCCTGAGTTTCATGCTTCATCTTTAGATAACTGCAGAATTGCTATCAGTAATGCGTAGTTGTACTTCTCCGATTATTTTTGCTATATGTTGGTCATTTTTGGTGCAAACTTCCTAGCAGAGTCATATCGAGCGGTGAGGTATGTGAAGCCCTAAGCCTATGGTAAAATCGTACTCTCCAGTTGTGCGCCTGGGAATGCCTGAGAGTTAGAAGAATATTGTTCGACAGACGGAAGTCGAGTCCTCGGACGAGGGTGGTTTGAGGCTCGCGACATTGGATTTTGGATCATTGGGATCGGTGCCAATGCGGGTTTTGGGGGAGAGACTAAGCGGATCCTTTTCTATAGGAGACGAGATAAAGCTGAAAGGAAGGTCGGGGTGGAAAAGCATATTTGTGTTTCCCGACCACCTAGTACCAAACGCGCAGCTCGGATACCTTGCTCTCGGCAGAGAGCAAGGAGCGTTTCGCGCCAGCCTCTTCTCATAATCCAACTCTCTCTTCGGTCAATGGCCCTCTGAACTGTCCTCTGAGCAACGGTGTTGTGGGGGGCGGCGGCAGACAGTGAACATGCCCGTAGTTCATCCAAGCTCAAGCCATGATGTCGGACGAAATTGTGTGCGTTGAAAGCCACAGAACTCTATGCTAACTGGGCGGGTGATCTTGGATAGTGTGTTCCACCTTCGCCTGTCGCAGTCTGGAAAAACTGAAGTTGGAAACTCCGATCGCGGTAGTGAACCTTGCCAATGGTAGCCACGGAAAAGGAGAGGAGAGGCTCCTCCATCACGCGCGTGCGCTACGTTAATTGCCTCATCTCAAGCACGCACCGATTCGAATACACCTTTAAGATGTTATGCAAATCGATTTACTTCTAATTACAGATTCTTCTTTATCGCCTCTGGTTCGAAGTTTGAAAATGGAGATGGAAGCTGAATGCCTTCTCGTGTACATTGTTCAGGTTGATGCGACTACAAGTGTATCGACTGGGCAAACTTTACGAATATTGGGAGAGTCTCCAGCGCAGCTAAGGTCAGGCCGGTCGGGAATGATGGAGGCCTTTCCGTGACGCATCGTCTTCGCATTGGTGACGGGGTGCGGCCAGTTACCTTTTATGTGCACATAACGAAAGCCAAAGGCATGGCGGTGCAATCTCCCTGATCAGCCGTTACATCTCAAGGGCACGACGACGATCTCCTTGACGGTTCGCTATAAATCCATCGTACACTAGACTCCGGCTTCGATGACCAGCAAACTTGTGTGCCGACGTCAACCGTGCAGACCAAACCACAGCCCGCCGATATGATATCGTCCCGCCCCACCGCCAGAGTTGCCGGTATCCCGATAGGTGCCGAAGTACTCAACCGAGATCGATATTTATTAATGAGGCCCGGCTCCTGAGCCCATTCGAGAAAGCTCGGCGTTCCATAAAAGCCTGGCTCTCATGTGATGAAGGGAGCCACAATCGAGACCTGGCTGAGGGTCGCTATGGCTGCTGAACCCAAATATGCTTTCCATCACGATAAGCGCAAGTGGGTGCAATGCGGTCGATGTGATTGGCTCAAAACCGATAGTGCCTCACCGAGTTTTACTTATTGGTCAAGGAGTTACCAGATAACCAGTTCATGAAAGCCGTTTAGAGCCGAGGTTCCGATAATCGGATGGTCATGGGCCAATAGCTGAGGGTACTGAAACAGACGACTGAAGCATAGATGATAAGCTGATTATAACAGGTATATTGCCACGAAAGGAAAGAGAATGGTTTTGCGGGCGTCGCGCCGACTGTGGCTGTGCAAGGGGATACGTCAAGTCCGTTGCAGCCGAGAGTGATCGAGCGCTCAAGCCACCTTTGCCCCGAATATGCCGGCCCGAACTTCGTGATGTCCCTGAAACCGACTCGAATCGATGACCAGCGATTGCAAAAATGATGGTATGCTTGCCGATCGTTCTCTACCGACTAAAGTCGCGCTCGTTGTAAGCGGTTAGCTGACACGTGCCCAGAATTCTTGTGGAGTTTCTTTTCTAGCAAATTGAGTCATTTACCCCTGGTGATGGCTTCCCAGGTTCCTAGGCTTCGCTGGTAACAGATCTCCCATCGGAACGCCCAACGTAGCAACGTAGCGTTGTCAGGAACTTAGCCACCTTCATTCCACCCCACTCCAATGTCGGGAGGGGCGTGCACCGACGAGCCTCCGCAACCGATGTGAAGGACGCCATATGTCGACCTCGAGGCTCAAGTTCTGTGTAGGATAAATAGCTGAGTTCATGCTTGAGTTGTTCGCTCAGTGGGCCTCGCTGGTCGAGCTCTTAACTCCAAGTACTTGTCCATGGCAGCTATCTTGAGACGTCGTGGTGAGATTCAGGATACGTCCTTCACTTCAAAGGCGATCATTGACGGATTATCATAGGTATCCCTCCTTCACCGCTCTCTTTTCACGAATCGTGCGCCCGTGGTGCCTTGGAATTCACGCCCCCGCATACGCCAGAGTACAGGGTTGCTCACAACGTCGTTTCTCATCGTCCGCGACCCTTGCCAGGTTCGCTTCATTGCACTCATGATATGATTCCAGTTACTCCGGACCAGCTCGGTAACAGTTTAGATACTCTGTATGGGCGAAAGGTTCCATCCCAACGGCCGGGCCACAGGCGGAGCGTTTCCGACCCCCTAGATCGTGCGGCTCTTGGGCTTGCCGGGAGGTCAGGTTTTATTCCGACACGGACCCACCAGACTCCCGCAGCCAGGGCAGTTTCGACCCCACCCACTCACCGCGCAATTCGGTCTCTGTCTTCCTCCCATTCCACTCCATCGCCGATCGGCACTCCAGTCTCCCCCACCAACCACTCGTTTCGATTTAACCCGGTCATCGAGGACGAGTATGATGGCTCGGCAACCAGGGCCGCTGACGCCAGTCATGCTGTTGGAAATAGCGCGCCTAAGTCCCGTGTGCTGTCTTGTGGCTCACAAGTCGCCCCTTCTCCTGGCTCGTGGCAATCGCACCCACACCCTCGCATGTCCATTTTCCTCGCACCTCCGACGCACGGAGACTTGTCCCATCCTAATACACCTATCGTCGCCGTACTTGAAGAAGGGTTCAATCACTGTGTCCAAGCTGTCCTAAAGCAAGACGCTTTGGTAAGATCATCCCTCCCCGTCCATTACCCTTGACCTGTCCTAACAGTTGTCTAAATAGGTCGCTGCTGTCAATCATACGAGACACGTCAGGATCCCCTCTGACCAGCTACATTATCTCGAGAATGAACCGCGAACACATGGCGGATATGGGGAGGTGTGGTACGGCCGTTTAAACGATGGGTCAGGCGGTTTCCGCACAGTACGAAGACTTTGTTCGATCCATATTGGGGTCACCATTAACCGGCCCAATTTGGCCCCTTTAGGTTGCTATAAAAAAAGTATGGCTCAGATCCCATGACGGACCATCAGGCTGTGGGTTGCTCAAGGTGCGTCGTCAGCCTTCAGTTTTTAGCTATGGTTTTCCTCATTGCCTAATCCGCAGGCTCTCCTCAAAGAGGCTGTACCATGGTATCGCCTCAAACATCCGAATATCAGCTCATTTATCGGCTATACTTTCGACAACGGTAGTGCGACACTTGTCTCAGAGTGGCAGCATTACGGTCATGTAATGAATTATCTTCGCCAGCACCCCGAAGCTAATCGGCTAGAACTTGTTGGTAGTTTTCCTCGACCATAACCATTACTTTTACATTGACCTCCGGCGGTCTTAGATTGCACAAGCTGCAGAGGCACTTGCCTATCTCCATGAACAGAGCGCCCCGCTTATTCATGGGGATATTAAACCTGTGAGCTTGCATCTTTGTTGGATCTGGTCAACATCTATTTCTAACTTGTCGGGGTTTCCGATAGGAAAACCTGCTCGTCAGCCATGAAGGTATCATCAAACTGACTGATTTCGGAATTTCAACCGTCTTGAATCAGCATCCTGCTTCCGACCTCCGAACATCGCAGTCATTCCGGGGCACGTTACGTTATACGGATCCGGCATTGCTCGGCGAAAATCCAAAGCCAACCACCTTCACGGACTTGTGGGCTTTTGCCTGGCTGATTTTCGTTGTACGTCTCTTCCACGTGTGCGTACTCCGGCACCTTCACTCATGAAGGTACAGATCCTCACGGAACGCCGGCCGTATGAACACATACAATCCGAGTTTGGCGTCACCCTGTCCATTATGAACTACGACGTTCCTACCAGCAGCGGCTACCCAGGCCTTCCGCATGGTGATCTCATTTGGCCAATCTTAATGGCCAGCTGGTCCCGGTCAGATGGACGGCGATGGCCAGCCAGTTACATTGCTCGTTACATCCGCCAGGTAAGCGCACCCAAAACCATGCCAGTTTCCGTTCTCTGATCCCTGTATTAGAGTATGGAGGAATACTAGCGCTTAAATTTGCGTACTTGGCTTCCGAATAGAAGGGCTAACCATGACGGACATGGTTAGTATACTCTGAGACTCGTTCAAACGAACACGCCAGGCGTCGTCACCTGTGTTATGGTCCGACTTTCATTTCCCCGATACTATCAAACCACATTCCTGCAGGTTTAGCACAAGTAGGACGCTCCAACGACCTGGGAGTCGTGACTTTTGTGCTTGTAATTACTTTCGAGGTGTAATGACAACTTGACAGTGATGTCAATGAACGGGAATCCTCCCTTCTTTGGGGGAGGTGTCTTTGATCAAGGGTTCTTCTAAGTAGTACAACCTTGAATGGGTGCCAAAATTTTGAGGGAATTGAGCGCAACGAAAATTTAAGGTGTTTGGATGTCGCAAAATTTTAGGTGTTTGGATGTCGCAAGCTTCCCCTCCGGTCTTCTGGTCCCACTTCCACAAGCGCCGACCTTGCGCCTAGCGCGTGTCAGTCCCAAAGTGGGTTTGGTTTGTAGGCGAAATTCTCTCGAGGTGAAGCCAGATACAATAACACTTTCGTTGGCATCGTTTACTGGCTTCGCCCATCCGCCTTATTTCGCGTTCCTGGTTAGTGCCACTTTCCAATTTATAGCTTTATGCAAAACACAGACATGCATCTCGCGCATTGCGTCCATCGCAGGCCCAGGGAACAGCATCCCAGGCGATAATGTTTCCGCCGGCGTACTACCGGGGTCAGCCAAATCAAATCGGAAATGTTGGGGATTGAAGATCTGGCGCTGAGAGGGCTTAAATGGAAGTAGCCCCGGGCAAGTATCCTTTGACGGTACCAGTCTGTGGCTTCATGGTGATCTGTTCGGAATTCGCCGTGGGATCCGCGTTTGTCATGCCACTCCCCAGATGACCGACGATCCAAGGCGGTCACTTCGGCGCGACCCCGTGGTACGCTCCTCGCCTTGATAATTGTATCGCTTTCTTCAAGACGATGAAACTTTCGTTTCAGGGGATCCAGACTGGCGCCGCGGCCTCGAGGCTGCCAACTTGTTTTCCCACTGCCACCACCGCGTCTTAAGCGCTGACCGAAGTAGCAGGACCGACCCAACTTCTCTGACTCGCACTTCATCGAGGCTTCTGGGGCGATGTGTATATATATTTCCCCAAAGCACACCTATCCATACCTACTTTCTTCGCCCCAACAATGGCTGCTCCAGCATCACCGATACGGCCGGTCCTCCAGCAGATCGTGACTGCAGGTCCTGGGCGATCTCGACTTCTATCCTCACCTTTGGTACGCGCCGCAGCGCTAAACGCACACGATATCTCACCAATACCAGAGTCGTCCTGTCCCACCGAGACACCGATAACCCCAAACGGACAGTTGATGGTTCCACCTCTTTTGACGAAGACACATCGCCG